>ML778473.1:191306-253840 GCA_009831015.1 Picea engelmannii
AATTCGCGAGAGCTTTTGGTTGAAGAGCGAGATCCTGCGTGCAATGAACCATAGAAAGGTGGTGGTTTCGATATACACCGCCATGACTGCAAGCATTAAACGCACTGAACATCGAACCTGGGAGATGGTACCTTCGCGTTGCGCGAACACCCTCCACATTTGAATGCACCTGGGTGGATTCATGGCGTATTAACTATGAGCTTGACGTGAGCCGGTGGGGACTGTGCCTCCCTGTCCCACCTCGGGGCCACGTGGTTGTTCTTTCCGCACTGTCACCCCATCCAGGGAACTTATGGAAAGTGTTAAGTATGAGGGGGTTTATCTCTATATGCATAATCATTCAACCGAAATATTCTCTTTACTTCAAGGATAAAATTTACGGATTTTCTCTTTTAAGTTTCAAATGGATGAAGAAATGCAAGAAGAAGCGGGATATAACCAATGTCTTTATAAGACAAGAGTGAAACAAGATAACAAATTCAAGTGTTCTTTAGGGAAGCATCGTGACAACTGTGTAAGATTTATTTTTATTGACCAACAATATCTTGCAGGAGTGACATTGTGGCAAAACTGATCCAACGTCTTACTTTGACCAAATCACCTAAAATATGGTAAGCAACAAAATCATGACATAAGTGAAATTGAAAAAAATAAATATTAGAAATAAAATGATAAAAATGAGAAAGCAACAAGAAAGGTAAAAACAAAAAGATGAAGTCAAACTTTTGTAAAGAAGAAAAGAAAATAGTGAAAAATTGAAAGCAGAGCTAGACTACTAGTATATAGAAAAACCAAACGACATTAAAATCTTTCATGTTGGTCCCATGTAATGCTTCAAGTGAGCATCGTTAGTGCTGTAGAAAAACGATTTCTCCTATAAATCCTTTAGAATGTAAGAGTTATTATGCACGACAAAAGTAAATTTAAATGGACCCATAAATAACACATGGAACTATGAGGTAATAGTTATCCCTTTAACGTGCACAATTGGATCATCAAGATAGATATGGATACCGATCAATTCATCCAGAGTCATTCGTATAGGTCATTTAAAAGTAGTACTTTCATAAGGTAAGACAAAAAGAAGGAATTTATCAGTCATGGTACCCCAATTATGATAAGAGTGGTTTTGTGAGCATCTCCCCCCTTTCCCTTGATTCGATTGTAACCCAAACAATTATCAAGTAAGGGGCTCATCTGTGACCTCACAACTTGCTGCAGAATCATTTTCTTTTCAATAGGAAGGGAAGGGTTTTTCATAATAGCTTGACTGAATGTGTGAACATTGATGCAGGTTCTAATATGACCAGTGACCTTCGAAACAAGTCCCCAATTGGAAACCCATTCAGGGTACTTGACTAGAAAAATGACCCTAGCCCTTAAGAAATTTTCCAACTCCCTTTGAAGAGTTTCTCTAAATGCAGAGTTAATAGGTCCTTATTTTTTCTTAATTGGTTTCATGCCCTCCTTGATGGGCATAACATGTAGTATAATATCAGGATCAAAACCACGAAGATCCTCATAAGACTAGGAAAAAACATCCTGAATTCCACCAAGTATCTTGGCAAACTTCGTTTCTTCTTTATTAGAACATTGGGCACTTATTTTAACACTCTTTGAAGATTTGGGTTCCCCAACGTACAAGGATATGGTTTCACTCACCTTCCTTCTTGACTCCTATTTTTGTTGTTTCTCTTTATTGCCTACATCCCTCAATGAAAATGAACTCTGTAGAGCAGTCAAGACCTTAGGAATCTTGTTGTATTCTATGGATATGATTTCCTTGGGCTTAAGAGGTTCATCTTGAATGAAAGAACAAATTCTCTCATTGTTAGGGAAGGTCTGCCAAGATTCTATATTGTCAGGGATATATGGAAGGTATAGATATTGAAAAGTACAATCAGGCATGTGTGGAAAAAGTTGTCGATTAGGGGAGGTTGCAAAATCATCTAACCAATCATCCATTGAATTCAACTCCCTCTTAACATGAGTGATATTGAAAGATAACAGGTTTGAGATAAGTGCCCAAATAGTTTGGGTGTATCGTTTTATAAACTTGTTGCTAGGAGAGTAAATTTTATGTACAAGATTCACAACAAGCTCGGAATCCAAAAAAACTGAAAGGTGACCACAACGAATATTATAGGCATTCTCTATGCCCAATAATAAAGCTTTGAATTCAATCAAAATCTAACCTATAATAAAAGTTATGGATTTTTCCTACAGGAGAAATCAAGATAAAGCTAATGTTGTTACCTTCATTAGAGCATGAACCATCAAAGTGCATGTGCCACATACCATCATCTAAATCAATTTGTTAAAAAGGAATGTTATCCTCTTCAAGAAAGATGGAATACACTCCTAGGTCTTCTTTTATATAGGTTACATTAGGTTGTGGGACACTCTCTATGTAAGGTGATATCCTTCCCTCTCTAAGGACTATAATGATTTTACCATTCCGAGGAATGGATAAATGTGTCCTGTTGATTGAGATCTATCCACCCATTAAATCTTGCCAATCTCTTCCCAATATGATTGATTAATTACTCACTG
This sequence comes from Picea engelmannii, assembly GCA_009831015.1. Lineage (NCBI taxonomy): Eukaryota > Viridiplantae > Streptophyta > Pinopsida > Pinales > Pinaceae > Picea > Picea engelmannii. Next base: position 193,860 of record ML778473.1, read on the forward strand.
GCATATCAATTACCTAAATACTACGGGTTGTCCTTATTTCACGATTTGTGCACAAAACAAAGGTCACATCTTTAATCTCACCTATGGTAATTTTTTGTAGTCTATTATAGGAGAGCATGCTTTTAGCAATTTCATTTGTACAAGACAATCCTATATCTTCCATAATAATCTTATACATTACCCTCTGGTCCAAACCGCCATCAATGAGGGAACAATGGGCTATCTTATCCATAATCTTTATAGAAATGTAAAAAGGAGGATTTTTTACAAGGTATCTAAATTTATGTACACCTACTTTATTTACAAACGAATCATCTTCATTCACTTCTTTAGAGACATTGGATATAACAAAAGATTTTCCTTCCATGAATTGTTTCAGATGCATCTGTTGTTCAGGGATGACAACCATGTCGAGAAGGGTGGCATCTTCTTTGATGTTGGCCAACTGATTCAAGATATTGTACTTGGAAGAGGGGAGACAAAGAGTTGTTCTTTGACTTTAAAGAACCTTAGGAACCTAAATAGTAGTAGTGGGTGAGGATGAGCTCAGGCTATAAGAATTGTGGGGAGGATCAAATTTTCCCTTGGGAGCATAGGCTTTGTTCCTAGTGTTGATGATCATGACAACTTATGGCTCTGTGAAATCTAGGATAATGATAGTAGTTTCTATTATTTTAACCAATATATTATCTATGGCACTCTTCCTTACCTCACATGTGTCTTCCTCGTGGTGTTTCTCAATGAATTTACACCAAATTCGGGGCAAGATAGATTTAGGATGAAAATGATTTTCAATTGGATTTTTAAAGGGGGGTACGGAAGAGGATAAATCTCAAGGGGTGAGTGAGGAGATATTCCCCTTTCACTTGAATGCTATCATAAGATTATTCATGTCTTGTACTAGCTGTAAGAGGGAAGACATGTCTGTCTATTTAACCGATTCTCCCTGAGGAATACCTGTTCTTTCAAGCCATTCTTCATACTCTAAATAGGTATGCAGAATGAAGATTATCAATGGATTTTTCCTCAATCCTATGAATATATGGGGAAGGCAATGCATTGTAGTAATACATGAAAGAGGCTTGGTTCTACAATTGAATGAGTTCAGGGATCTAATTGTATAACTTAGTGAAATGCAAGTTGAAGGACTTGATGGTTTCACCATCCCTATAGGAAATGTTATTGTATTCCTGTAACTTCTCGGCTGGGATTTTATATTTCCCATAAGTGGATTTGAACCAGTAGATTAACTCCTACCAAGTTGAAAAATCTTAGGAGGAAGGTCAAAGAAATTGTTTGTAGCCTTTCCCTCCAAGGAATTGATGAATAAGTGCATGCACGTATCATTGTCATTGGCTCCTATGTTGTGACAAGCATTAGAAAATTCCACCATGTGTTCATTTGTAGTGACAGTGTTATTTTCCAAAAATCTATGGAGATGTTCTTTGAATTTAGGCAGTGGACTAGTAGCATGTCCTAGGTTCAAAGGAGAGAACACATGCCATGATGTGGTTGTGGAATCTTCTTCAAACTAAAAATTCCCAGTCTTGTTAATTACTTTGTGGGGCTTGTGGTAGAGTGGACAGGGATATGGTGGCTATATAAGATACCAATCACTTACAAAGATGAATAATGAGAAGAGGAAGCACTTCCCATGCCACCAGAACCCCCACTAGATGCCATCTTGTGGATGATGGGTGAAGGATAAAAATACGAACTTGATGAATTAGACAAAGTTATCCTGAGAGAAATTTGTTGGGTATATAACACAACATTCCTTCTTCCTATTTCAACAATAGGATTAATTTCATGTGATATTCCTCTTCTTCTTCTAGAAACAAGAGAGTCTAAGGACATGAAAAAAAGGCCCAAAATTGAATAAACAAGAAGGTTACTGCTGATTTCTAGGATGCCTACATCTAGCTTCCAATCGTTATTGAGCACTAATATCTCATTCAATTTCTACCCATGAATGACTAAGCTCATCACGGGTATTGACAATGTCTAAAATGGTGTTAAATAGGTTTAAAGCAATGTTGGTCTGATCTTGAAGACCAGTCTCAATATTGGGATGCCTTGCAACAGGGACAATCATTAAGAAGTAAAACAGTCAAAGAATCAATATCAGAAAAATAGATGCATCTGATGATAATCGAGTATAAAAATTAACCAGAGAGATATTGAAGATTTCCCCAGTATAAACGCCAAATAAATGTTGAGGAAAAGATATGAAACGATCTTATTCAATCATTTCCAGATTCTGCTTTGATAAAGAAAAATAGATGGGAATGCCACCCTATGTTTCTAGCCATAAAAAATAATATCCTAACTCACAAGTATTGATTACAAGTGCTTATGCTAGTATTTTTATGAATAAAATCTTGATGGAAAATTCATTATTTATATGATTTTATGAATATAACAGTTGCTAAAATAAATGTAGCGATGGAAGTAAAGAAACTGAGATGATAATAAAGACAAATGAGACATAAACCAATCCTTTATTTCATTCCAATTCATCAAAGAGTCATTCTCTTTACTAAATTTCATGAAGGATTTTTGGACCAAAGTCAAACTTCGATGTCCCCGATGAAACATACAAAATGACCTCTGACAGAAAATAAAAAAATTGAACTCTAAAAGCTAGATCAACTTGCCACAGATTGTTTCCCACTGGACTATGCACAATAGCCTTCGTCAGTCATGAAAACTAATTCAAAAATAGAGAAGTCTACACACACTATCAAAAATAGATCAACACCTATGAAAAAGCAGTGTCTAAATGATTTAATTCAGCCCTGAATCTTCCTGTCTATAATAAGACTCTGCTATGACAAAAATGAATTAGTCTTATGATCAATTAAGGAATGAATGAAAACTAAACTATCTCAACATAAAATCAAAGAGAAAACCTTAGTATGCTTCTCCTTCTATGCATCCTTTGTTCCTTCCTTTCCTTTTTACTTTAAGCAAATTAGAATTGGTTGAAGTAGTTGAACCACCTCATTAGTTAAGTTAATTAAAAACTCAACCAACTTTTAGTTAGGGGGGAAGTAATAATCATAATAAGGGTTATATGTAAATAATAACTAGTAGGTTGGAGCCCTTTTGACTCCCTTTAGTTCTTAACAATCATAACATAAATAGTTAACTAAACAAAACACCCCTCCTTTTGAATCCCATCATCACATTCATATTTGACAATTTGTCTCATTGATATTTGAAATTATTTTCAAAAATATGTTACTCATATATCCAAAGAAAACATGTTGTCCAATTTTTTTTATGAAGTCAACTGTCATAAAAAATAAATAAAATAAAACTCAAAAACCATATTTTCCACTCTCATATGCAATCCTTCCTTAATTTCTACTGTCACCCTTTGATTTCTCTAAATTTTCCTTTCGTTGGTTGGGCCTTTACGCCTAATCTTGTTGATCACATGAGAAAAATTGTCCCTCAAATGCATCCAGGAAGACACATATATATCAAATCCATTGGAGGCTGAGGAAGGGGAAGATATGGCTTTTCCTTTGTCAGGGGCATGGTGGGCCTCGACTTTCAATATTTTTCTAGCATGGTAGTATTTCATTGGTGAGTGGGTATGGGATTCTTGGAAAATATGATTGTTAGGCAAGGGATGAGGTAAGGATAAATTGGGTACGCCACAATGTTGGGAGACTGTCGGGTGGATAGTCTCTTTCCCTCCATCGTTTTTGGGAACCTTGGGTTGCAATGAGAAATGAGGGGGTGCGAGAATACCAGAGGCTTGTGGATCTTGGAAGGGAGGCCTTTCAGGCCTAAGTTGGACCACTCCTTGCCCAATCAAATTGAAAAATCCAGGCTGAAATAACTGGCCTAACTCTTGCGAGTCAACATCAAAGTGTATGGAGAATCTTGGCCTTCTTGGGCCTCTGTTCCAATTAACTCTCCCTTGGTTGTCTTTGCCATGGCTACCTTGGTTGAAAAAGCTCATTCCTGCATGCATGATTGAATAGAAAATAGTTCCTTTACAACCATACATGACAACTCTTTAAAAATATGAAATAGACTTTGGCTCAACAACATATCAGACTCATGCAATCCAATCCATACAAATTATTTAAATGTTGTCTATGAGAAGGGGGTTAAAAAAATGTCCTAGGATATGTGAGGGGTTTGTATTGTGTGAAACCTAACAAAATGATGGGGAAAAGAAAACGGAGTGAAAAATGAATGTGAGAAGGCGATGGGGTTGTAATTAGTGAAAAGCGAAATAATGGTTTAATTAAGTAATCCATAAAACCATTTTATATCAAACATAAAAATAAATAACACCAACCAAATAATCATTGTGATCAAATGAAATCTACTGTATATAATTCAATCAATTATATGCATTCACTTTCTCACTATTTGTAATCAGGTCTTTAACACAATGTCACCAAAACAAGAAAATATGCATCACACAACAACCTGTAGAAGAGTTATGTTTCTTCTCATCGTGCATTTAATGTGTTAAAAAAATTACCAATGAATACATAGTCATTTATTTCCACTCTATTCAACGTCAACTCATCAACCAGTGCCCATGAATTTTTTCAATCATCAAATACATACACAAAAAATGTGAACTTTTTCTTCATTTAATAATTAAATCTTAACAATATTATATTGTCATAGACCCTGTGTCGATCGTTGCTATGATTCATGATATTCATCAATGCACATAACATATAGCCAATTAAAACCATCAATATTTTAACTGCCAAGATCCTGACTTGCCATTTAAAGACACAAACAACAATCACCATTTCAACTCATACTATGCTTGGAATACGTAAACCATTCGAAAAAACACACAGTATTTATGTGACTGTACTGGTGTAGCTACTCTGAATCGAAACATCCACAATGCTGGGCTATCAATAAATACAACAAGGTAGCAATAGTAAGCCTGATCTCATCTCATAAATTGATCAAATTTGCAACAAAACCATTTTGTTTAAAAATTGATCAAATTTACAACAAAACCATTTTGTTTAAAAACCCACAGTCACAACAATCATCAAATCATACTAACATGTTGTAGGAAGTCCACACATACCCAAAAATTACACACGGAACATTGTGACGCAAAGAGGTATTCCCTATCACCCCACAGGCTCTCTTCACCTCACCTCCTACTCACAGGATCGTTCAATTTCTCCTTCTTCTGAGACGAAGTGGCTCTTTAGACTCCTAAGTGGAATCTTTGCTCTAATACCCAATACATAGGTCCTTTCTTTACCCTATCACGGCCTTCGGCTCTTGACCGTGGTTATCCCCAACTCACTATCGGGGTTCGAGATTTTCTGCTTCCTGTCGTCGAGAGTCACTGTACTCTCGATTCCCTGACTTGCAATGATCTCCTTCCCTAGCCTTAGCCCCTCTAGCTATACCCTTTGGTCCATATGACCATTCTCCATGAGACCTTAGCCTTACCTTCCTGTTGGGATTTTGGGTTCTAATTTCCCGATGAGCTCTTTGTGTGCTAGCCCTCCTGGCTAGGCCCTGGTCCACGTGACCTCTACCATATGACCTAAATCAACCTCCCATCGGGGTTTCGGGGTTTTCGATGTCAAAGTGCAATTGACCTTGGGATCTGCAATCCTTCGATTCCCAACTTCCCCCATGCTTCTGACACATGTCCCACTGAATGGACGGTTCAGATTCCGCGTCGGGGTTTCCTCTAGGGATTTCCCTGATCCTTCGTCCACGGGAATACCGATTTATCGACTCCCAATGCCCTGTTCCTCTGACGGCTCCCAACATTTGACCTTCCACCTGTCCTCCTCTGGTTTCCCCTGTGCTCCACTCGCTGACTTTACTATGGCCCACACTGTCCTCCAGCTATCAGGATATCACTTCTCGCAATCTCGTGATCCCCATGGCCAAATTCTTGAGTCTTTTCTCGCGAGACTCCGATACACGATCCCTCATGTGGATCTGAAAGTCCTCCTATGATTCGGGTCTAACGACTATTCTCCTTCTCTCTCCTCACATCTTCATGATTTGGGATGCCCAACACTTGGACCTTTACCCTGCGAACTCCCGAGTTCACGAGATCTCTCAATCTCTGCCATGCATCCTCTCCAAATGGACGGTCCCAATTTACTCTCGGGGTTTCGAGACTTATGGTGTTTTGATTCCCTTGCCCTCGAGAACTTCGATTCTCTGATGGCCAATATCTCGACTTTTATGTGATCTCCACCACGTGTCCTCTACCAATAGACGGTCTAGATCCTCATCAGGATTTTGCGGCGATTGATGTCCCGATTCTCACGACCTCGAGAATACAAATTTCCCGATGGATGATATCTTGATGCCTATCAAGACTTCTCTTCTCACTCCCAAGGCCTATCTCCGTCACAGCTTCTGCAGATCTGACGACTGTCGGCGACCCTGGACCAAATCTAATGGCTCAGATCAAATCTCCCATGCGCTTCTCCTATGTGCCTCCTAGACGTAGAATTCCAATGATCCATAATCTATTGGTCTATCTGATGACTGTTGTTGCTCCTTCCTGAGAACCTTCACGCTTTCTTCCCAGACTTGGAAGAAATTTGATTTCTCCAAGGCCTCATCCTTTGCTAGTTTCTTACCTGCGAACTCATTGAACCTGAGCTTCGCTGCGCGTATGAAAATGCCTACTCCTCCTAATCTTATTCTTCTCGAATCCTTAAAGGATTCCTATGTCTGCGCTCCTACAGAGTCTTCTCATGTACACAACGTGCTATCTCTTCTGAGCTTTCGCAACACTCAGACCCTTGGGGGATTTTGTCCTTCTTCTCCCTTAGATGGAGAAATTGACGCCTTCCTCGCTGTTTAGATGCTCTAGCAACTTCTGGCTAAGATTTCCTGGGTATTCAGTAACCCAGTGAAGATCCTTCAATGGAATCTTACTTCAAACTACAGAACTCAAAAGAGTGCTCTTCTCCTGTGTCGTCTGCACTATATCTCTATGCCCTCCTGGTAGAGTGTCTTCCTTCCACAGAATGTTCAGCAGTTCTGTCACCCTTATCTTGTGTCTTTTTGCACCTGCTCAATGCCCTCCTGGAAGATCTCTCAGAATCCTTAATGATTCTGGTCTTCCTTCAAACTCTCAGCAGATTTCCTTCCTTTGTGCACTCATTGCACTTGTTCTCAATGCCCACTTGGCAAAGATTTATAGAACTCCTCAAAGCTTCTATTTTCTTCTTCAACTCTCAGCAGAGTTCTTCCTCCAATGCAACCCATGCGTATGCTCAATTCCCACTTGGTAGAGCTCTACAGAATTCACAATAGAATTCTGTCTGCAACTGTGTTTCTGCTACACAGCCTTTCCTCCAAGGTATTCAGCAACCTTGAGGTCTTCCTCTTCCTGAGTTGTTGATATCAGTTCATGTGCCACAACACGTCTTCATCTGACTCCACAGAGTTCAAAAGTGCATCCTCTGTGCACTGGTATTCAGAGTCCGCAACACTCTGTCATTCCCTCCTCGCATGAAACCTCAAAGACCTTCAACCCTGAAATCACACAAAATCCTACAGAATGAATGCACACATACATTCACTACATAAAAGGAACACTCACAGACACCCATATAACACAGAATGACATGCAGGAAAACTACTTCTGATTATATTAAAAATGGCAAATGCCTGTATTTTACAAATGGTGTTCTCGATCTCTTTCTAGCTCCTCTCCTACAACCATGCTAACTCAAAATGAGATCTCAAAACCTCTTTTAACTTAGGGGCTCATCGAGCGCTTCCCTCCAGGATTTACCTACTCTAATAAATTACATTCAATGGGCTGTCTAGTCGAGAATCGGATCTAGTTCTCAGCCATGACACACATTAAATGCCTATCTTATCTACAACCTGCACAAAGGCACGACTTCCATGTCTCACCAGCCTAGACATTAAATTACATTCAATTTCAAATTTCAAATGAGGTTGTGCCTCCCTTCCTCCTTTGAATGTGTGCGCGCTGATGTGGTTGGCTGGCTAGCTGAATGATATGGAGTGATGCTCCTGCATCATACTCCACAACTGCAAAAATCATGAGCTCCTACTCATGAGCTTCCCCTCTAAGGGGATGGAAATCCTCCTGGATCCCAAATCAGTCTTCGGAGCTTTCCATCTGCTCCATTCTCCTACTTCTGCTGCTACTTCTGCTGTGTTTTTGTTGCTTCTTTCCTTCTACCTAGATGCTCCCTGCTGGTAGTGTCTGCTGACCCCAACATCAGCCTTCTGATCTCTTCTATTACTTCATCCAGCTGCTCCAATGGCTGGCCCTGTTGTTGCAGTCTCCTCAGCTGCAAAAAATGATGGCTATTGGGAAGATCGCTATGATCTCCCATGCTTTTTTCTTCATATTCATCTGTAGCCTCAAGTTGCCACCCTGCTGCAGATTTCAGCTCTGCAGTCTCCCTTTGACTGACTTGTTTTTCAGTCACCTTCCTTGACAACTCAACTTATGTTAGTTCCCTTGCTGGCTCTGGGTTGTTCAACTAATCCTCCAGCATCTCTAGCTCCATATCCCATGGAGTGATAACTTTACCTACCTGCTCTTAAGCTTCCTTTGATGCTAGCTCCAATGCTACATCTCTTTTAGCTTCTTGGTTGTATATGTTGAGACACTCCTCAGAATGCTCGATTTCTTCTTCTGCTTGGGAAGCTTCCAAAGTATTCTCCAATTCTTCTTCTTCCCTGATAGTCATTGTCAACTGTGACTGTTCTGCTGTTGCACCATCTGCAACACAAATTTCTGCCTCCTCCTGGGCACATGGTAGAAATACTCCAATTCCCCCAATCATCAGAATATCATCCTGATCTTTCTCCTCTGTCAGTTGCATCTACTGATCCAAGTCCATCTATGAATTTATGAGACCCTCAAATAGTATCATCTGCTCTGTCAACTTCTCTAATTGATCAAAATTCACCTCCTCATCCCTGCCCACCTAGCAATATGGGATGTCTCTGCTGCACTCCTAACAGACTATGAGATCAACCGATCCCATCTTCATTAGCCCTCCTTGCTGAATTAGATTTAACCCTGAGTCCATGAGACTTACAGATGGTCCCAAATTCTCATCTCTGCCCACCTAGCAGTCCAAGATGCTTTCGCTTCCCTCCTGGCAGTCTTCGAGATCTCACAGTGACCTCTTACCATTGCCCAGCTGGCAATGTGAAATTTCCTGGCTGTCCTTATGACAGTCTATGAGATCCTCAACTGATCTCAACTCGTTTCCCTCCTGGAAATCTAGAATTTCTTCTTCTCTACTTTCCTGGCAGTCCTTGAGATCTTCAGATGACCCCAATTCAAATTCTTCATCATTGAGACCTCTCCTAGTCTTTGGCTCACAATGATCAATCATCTTTTCTTCTGTGGCCTTGAGGTTTTCAACATTCCTCAACCATTTTCTCAACAACCTGCACTGTCTTATGACCATCAGCTCTTAGACTGGCCACTTTTCTTTCGCCTTCCTCATGGGCCATTCATAGACCCATCTCTGCTTGGTTTTCTTATCTTTCCTCATCCGCAGTTCGAGCCTCTCTATGTCTGCTTTTAATTCATAGAGCACTCTAGTCTTTTCTTTATCCCATTCGGCAAGATTTTCTACCTTGCTCTTCTTTCTATGGCCTTCAGTAGCCATCTTGTTGTCCCTGTCTGCCTCTCTGGAAAACCTGCTGCTATCACTCTTGAAATCCTAAGTGCTCAGCTTCATCCTATAGTCCTGCTAACTATCTATGGACTGTTGCCTACCTACAAACAAGTCCTTACAGAGTCCTTCAACAACTCTGTCTTCCTCCTCCTGCCTTCTCCTCTCTTCTTGAAGTATACAAACAAAGTTCTCTCTCTGATGCCACTTGATGTGTATCAGAGTGCTTTCCTCCTATGCCTCTTCCTACCTAAAATATAGAAGCAAGAACTAGCTCTGATACCACTTGATGCAAAGAGGTCTTCCTTATCACCCTGCAGGGTCTCTTCACCTGACCTCCTGCTCACAGGATCGTTTAATTTCTCCTTCTTCTGAGATGAAGCGGCTCTTTAGACTCCTGAGTGGAATCTCTTCTCTAATACTCGATCCACAGGTCCTTTCTTTACCCTATCACAACCTTCAACTCTTGACCGTGGTTATCCCTGACTCACTATCGGGGTTCAGGATTTTCCACTTTCTGCCGTCGAGAGTCACTGTCCTCTCGATTCCCCAACTTGTGATGAGATCCTTCCCTAGCCTTAGCCCCTCTAGCTATACCCTTTGGTCCATATGACCATTCTCCATGAGACCGTAGCCTTACCTTCCTGTCAGGATTTTGGGTTCTAATTTTCCGATGAGCTCTTTGTGTGCTAGCCCTCCTGGCTAGGCCCTGGTCCACGTGACCGCTACCATATGACCTAAATCAACCTCCCATCGGGGTTTCAAGGTTTTCGATGTTAAAGTACAATCGACCCCAGGATCTGCGATCCTCCAATTCCTGACTTCCCTCGTGCTTTTGACACACGTCCCACCGAATGGATGGTTCAGATTCCACGTCGAGGTTTCCTCTAGGGATTTCCCCGATCCTTCATCCACGAGAATACCGATTTATCGATTCTTGATGCATTGGTCCTCCAACGGCTCCCGACCTTTGACCTTCCACCTGTCCTCCTCTGGCTGCTCCTGTTCTCCACTCGCCAACTTTACTATGGCCCACACTATCCTCCAGCTGTCGGGATATCGCTTCTCACAATCTCACGATCCCCGTGGACAAATTCTTGAGTCTTTTCTCGTGAGACTCTGATACACAATCCCTCGTGCGGATCTGACGGTCCTCCTACAATCTGGGTCCAATGGCTATTCTCCTTCTTTCTCCTCACGTCTTCATGACTTGGGATGCCCAACACTTGGACCTTTACCCTGCGAACTCTTGAGTTCGTGAGATGTCTCGATATCTGCAACCCGTCCTCTCCAAATGGACGGTCCTGATTTATGCTCTAGGTTTCGAGACTTATGGTGTTTCGATTCCCTTGCCCTCGAGAAATCTGATTCTCCGATGGCCAATATACTGACTCTCACGCGATCTCTGCCACGTGTCCTCTGCCAATGGATGGTCCAGATCCTCGTTAGGATTTCACGGCGATTGCTGTCTCGATTCTCACGACGTCGAGAATCCTGATTTCCCGATGGCCGATATCCCAATGCCTATCGGTACTTCTCTTCTCGCTCCTGAGGCTGATCTCCCTCGTAGCTTCTGTAGATATGATGGCTGTCGATGACCCTGTACCAAATCTAATGGCTCAAATCAAATCTCCCGTGCGCTTCTCCTATGCGCCTCCTGGACGTAGAATTCCAATGGTCCATAATCTATCAGTCTATCCGACGGCTGTTGTTGCTCCTTCTTGAGCACCTTCACACTTTCTTCCCATACTTGGAAGAAATTTGATTTCTCTAAGGCCTCAGCCTTTGTTGGTTTCTTCTCTGCGAACTCCTTGAACCTGAGCTTCGATGTGTGTATGAAAACGCCTACTTATCCTAAATTTGTTCTTCTCAAATCCTTAAAGGATTCCGACATCTGTGCTCCTGCAGAGTATTCTCATGCACACAGCATGTTATCTCTTCTGAGATTTCACAACACTTAGACCGTTGGGGGATTTTGTCCTTCTTCTCCATTAGATGGAGAAATTGATGCCTTCCTGGCTGTTCAGCTGCTCTAGCAACTTCTGGCTAAGCTTTCCTAGGTATTCAGTAACCCAACGAAGATCCTTCAATGGAATCTTCCTTCAAACTACAAAACTCAAAAGAGTCCTCTTCTCTTGTGTCGTCTGAACTATATCTCTATGCCCTCTTGGCAGAGTGTCTTCCTTCCACAGAATTTTCAACAGTTCTATCTCCCTTTTCTTGTGTCTTTTTTCACCTGCTCAATGCCCTCCTAGTAGAGCTCTCAGAATCCTTAATGATTCTAGCCTTCCTTCAAACTCTCAACAAAGTTCCTTCCTTTATGCACTCCTTTCACTTGTGCTCAATGCCCACTTGGTAGAGCTTTACAGAACTCCTCAGATCTTCTATCTTCTTCTTCAACTCTCAGCAGAGTTCTTCCTCCAATGCAACCTGTGTGTATGCTCAATGCCCATTTGGCAGAGCTCTACAGAATTCACAACAAAATTCTGTCCGCAACTATGTTTCTGCTACACAACCTTGCCTCCAAGGTATTCAACAACCTTGAGGTCTTCCTCTTCCTGAGTTGTTGATCTCATTTTCTGTGCCGCAACACATCTTTGTCTGACTCCACAGAGTTCAGAAGTGCATCCTCTGTGCACTAGTATTCAAAGTCTGCAGCACTCTGTCACACCCTTCTGGCATGAAACCTCAAAGACCTTCAACCTTGAAATCACACAAACTATTGCAGAATGCACTCACACATACATTCACTACATGAAAGGAACACTCACAGACACCCATATAACATAGAATGACATGCAGGAAAACTACTTCTGATTATATTAAAAATGGAAAATGCCTGTATTTTACAAATGGTGTTCTCGAGCTCTTTCTAGCTCCTCTCCTACAACCATGCTAACTCAAAATGAGATCTCAAAACCAAGAGGGGTTCATCGAGCGCTTCCCTCCAGGATTTACCTACTCTAATAAATTACATTCAATGGGATGTCTAGTCCAGAATCGGATCTATATCTCAGCCATGACACACATTAAATGCCTATCTTATCTACAGCCTACACAAAGGCACGTCTTCCATGGCTCACCAGCCTAGACATTAAATTACATTCAATTTCAAATTTCAAATGAGGTTGCGCCTCCCTTCATCCTTTGAATGCGTACACACTGACGTGGCTGGCTGGCTGATATGGAGCGATGCTCCTGCATCACATTGTTGTGACTTAAACAATTAAAAATAATTCTAGGTTAATAATTCAATAATCACAATGTAAAATATAGTGAGCGTGCAATCTCATTTTTCCAATCAACCAATTAACCATGCTGGATTATCAATTTGATTTTTTTAATAACCAACTATAGTGACTAAAAACCAATAACTAAAACCACTATCAACATAATCAACAAAGACGGGCCAACGGTAGAATAATGTCGATGATGCACCACCTTTAACGCATAACAATCAACAACATACCCGACCAGACATAATGGTTCCCTCTATAAAAAATCGGGCTTGTGAAGTCAAGGGTTTTCTCTATGAGCCAGTACAGGGAGACTAGAGTCAGCCCCCCCAACATAGGGTGATAACCTCCAATACCAACGATGCACACACAATGTATACCACCAATAACTTCGCAAACATGGTGACAATTCCCGTAATAGGAGAGATTATGAACATAGGAGCAAGGCTTCATTTTGGTTCTGTAACAATACTTAGAACACATAGGGTATAACCCTCATGGTTTTCTCAATCAACTGAAGAATGTTGAGATAAAACATAGCCGAGAAATAACAATCAACCTTAAGCAAGCCCTTTGGCATAACGATTATCACAACCCCCTACGCAAACAACAGTAACATGAATGAACCCATACCCAAGTGAACAATACACAATGACAGAAAGTGTTTCAAACCCAGAAAACCCCATAACAACAGACCACTGGGCATGGTGATAGAAATAATGGATACAACCAACCAATCTGGACCAAATGAAAACCCTTCAGGCAAGACCAATAAGGGTGACATAGAGCCTTCATGGATTCTAAACTCAGAATGATCATTGAAACTGTAACTTCAAACATTATTGCAATGAAACCACACCAACCATTCATTCTAGAAAAATATCACAAATTTGCACAGTTGTCGGACTTAAGGAAAGCACAAACTCATACATCACCGATCCAATATTTATTTCATAACTAGAGTGGGTTCATGGATGGTGAAAAGACATACCTGTAACCACGAAAACCTTAAAAATGTGAGATTCACCGAATAGTTCTTCCTCTGCTTGAAAATTAGACCTTAACCCCAACGAACACAATTGAACAATAGCCAAGGTGATGGCCAATGGAAGGGGTATGGAGTGACATGTAGTAAATGCACGTCGCCTCCATCCCCTAGTCATTCAATTTCTTAGTACACACCATCCCACTAATCCATTACTGCATTCAATTAAACCATGTATCGAAACCAACATCCACTAATTTCCAAGAGTGTCACCCCATGTGACATTAACCACTATCGACCATACTATAACTCATATCACAGAATATCCATATAACTCAATAAATCGTATAGCCACTAACCCTATTAGCTATGAATACCAATCATCCTTTTAATTCCAATGCATATAGTGTAACATAATAGTATAGTCTAGTTTCTTCTTTTTTTACTTTGTTATCTTTCATTTATCTCTTTTCAAATTCTCTTACATATTATTACTAACATGTCTCTTATGCAGGTGTTAGAGTAATGAATTCAAGAACAGATAGCAAGGGTAACAATGGATAACATAGGCCATAGTAACATGAAATTAGAGCCTACATAACATGCTTTATCCATCATTCATTTGTCGCAATTAGAACCAACACATAATAGACCTTATCCATCGCCAATAAAACCAATATTTAATCAATCATGTAGAAATCTGTAGTAGTTTCAAGCAAGAGGATAACATGAAATAAGAACCAGATATGATCTCCCAATCTACAATGGGGTCTCATGTACTAGTATTATATATCTTGTTAGCTTATAATAATAGGCTTTAACAATACTTTGCGGGAAAAATCTTCGTTGCAATTTTAACCATCAAGAACAAAGTCCGTATTCCTTAGAGACCCTTAGTCTCCCACAAGGTCACCCAACAGAGTATTGACTCCAAGGGAGGACGTCTACCAAAATCAATCAAAAGGCGAGTGGCACCCTTGGAGCACATAGTGCATCTTGAAGGGAAAGTTGCATAGATGAAACTTGAATGAAGGTGAGTAGCACCCTTGGAGAATGTAGTGAGTCTTGAAGGGCACATTGTGGTTTAACACTGGTGAGTCAATGAACATAGTTACCTAGAAAACAATATCTTAGCTTGACATGGTCATCCTTAAAATAATTATACATCAATAAAATATTTTAATTATATCTTTTCCCTTAAAAATTTGCTAAACCTAGTTGAAATTAAAGACTAGGTCTAAGTAGGATATGAGGACAAAAATTTAGCTAAGCAATTAATTAAAGGANGGGGGGGGAATTAAATTAGAATTAAACAGAGGGAAAATCAAATTCAAAATTAAAAGGAGGATTAAATTATTTAAAGGATTTTTATTTGTTTATGTGCAAAACTTGCTAAATTTGAACTTAGACAAAAGGGGAAATTAATTGCAAAAGGAATGTGGAACATAGAAGGAATCTCATATAGAAAAATTTCCTAAAATGAAGTTAACTTATCTTAAGGAAAGGTGTGAGTCATTAATGGAATGTGAGGGAATAAAGGGACATTGATGATCATTTTTAGGAACACTTTTAGGTGGGTGAGGGAAATTGATAATTTAATAAAATGAATAAAATGAATTTATGATGCAACTAAGGGATCGGGTGAAAAGTGTACGGGGGAGAATATTACTAATAAAAATTTAACAAAATGAATTTAATGTGCATTTTAGAAACTAGTCACTAAGAGAAATCTATAAAAGAAATGGGAGAGAAGGAGAATGTATCACGACTGGTATGCGTAAAGTTAGGCTGCCATAATTTTTCTTGGCTGATTTTTCCTGTGGGAGTTGGGATGCCCAACTCGAATAGAGAGTGGTATCTTGAATTTGCGAGGCGAGCTGGGAGCTAGTTTTCTTTGGTTTGTGTGCATGCCCCCTTTGTGGCTCAGGGGGACTGATGGAGAAGAAGAGTACCCCTAGCGTTGGTTGGGAGGTACCGATGAAGTCTAGACAGTTATCAAGCAAGAGATAAGAGGGAGCACAAGCATGGATTAACAACATCGACATCGCCACCTTCAGTTATTGTATTTTATTTAATAAAAGTGTAATTGCATTGTGTTTTAAATGGTAATAATATTTGGTTATCTATCTATGGATTTGTTATTCTCTGCATCTGTACAAAAATATTGTTATAGAATATATTCTCCTTGCAACATGAATTGTATTAATATTGGGTTATTTATGCATGGTTTTCTTATTCGATGCATATGCATAAAAACCCGTTACCGATCCCCTTCTCCTTGTTGCTTGAATTGTCATAGGATTGGTTGTATGTGTAGTGTCCTAGAATGTCATGGTTTTGATAAAATTCTATCACAAATTTCATTTCCTGACCATTGAGTTTCATAGAAGAAGTTTATCAAGAAGAAATTTATCCTCTCCCATATCATTTTTCATCTGGCGAATGTTTAAATCGTTTTCTCAGCATTTTTTTTTAGCACCCACTGCCCTATACACCTACTTCCGTGCGTTTTTTCACCGAAGCCTTGCCCAACGGTTTTGGAATGCACCCATCAATTTTATGAATCCACTCAGTGAATTTTTGGGTTCTCTCTCAACTTCATCATAAACTTTTGTGGTTTCTTGCTTGGGATGGTTAGCCCAACAATTTTTTCCTTCACTCAGCAAAATTCTATTTACCTAGGTGTAAATAAAACCCTGTGTTCACGATGCCTCCTCCAAGTAAAAAGAACCTGCATGTGGAGGAATCCACCTACTTCTCTACCCAACTATCGTGATGTTCTATTAGTATGAAGGGACAACATTCGAGTGGACGAACTCACTCGATTTTCCACCTGTGTATCCTTGTGCCCTTTTTCTACAGTGATGTCATTTTCCATAGTAAGTTCCACTTCATCAGGAGCGTTTGGTGCTCGAATATTCTTGGTTTTCTTTGGAATTTTTAATCATTCACTAAACCATGGATTATTTTCATTTTTGTACATAGAAACTTTAAGTCGTCGAATTTAGAAATTCGTGTTCTCTGGTCTTAAGAATTTATAAAACTTGGAACTTGAATCCCTAACTTGGAGTCTTCTCAGTGCCCTTTACCCAACTTTCCCTATTGTTCTCTGCGTTCAGCTTGAATATTGCCTGCACTTTTCTTTCTCCGTGGCGAATCTTCCTCGAGGTTTCTAATAAATTGTGAAGCAAGAAATGCAGAGAGAAAAGAATAGAACAGAAAACACTATATTAGAATATATGAAGAGGAGTACAAAACCAGTACATGAAGAAGTAAGTGCTATGCAAAGGGAAATGGCTGAGCTAAATAGGCTCAAGCAAAACAAGAATAGAAAGTACAGTTGGCCAGGACAACTGGCAGTGTAGAGTCATCCTGTTGAGGTTACATTATATTTAACACTCCCTCTTAAACTCAACAGTTACAAATATCAGCACTGATTATGCTAAGTGTTGTCTCTGAAAATCAAAAACTGATGTTCCTAGTGTCTTTGTAAAGATATCAGCAAGCTAATCTTGAGAACCACAAAATTGTAGTGCAATATCACCATTATTGACTAGCTTGAATATGAAATAAAAACGAGTGTCAATGTGTTTTCTTTTCTTGTGAAACACATGATTTTTGGATAGAGAAATTGCTGAAGTATTATCACAAAAAATAGGAGTTGGATCCTTTTTTGTACGTGACATATATTTCAATATTCGTCTCAGCCACACAGCTTGACAAGAAGCTAAGGTAGCAGCGACATACTCTGCCTCTGCAGAAGATATTGAAACAATTGACTTCTTCTTTGATGCCCATGAGATCAGGTTCGTGCCCAGTTGAAAAACATGTCCAGATGTGCTTTTCCTATCATCTAGGCTGCCTGTAAAATCACTATCTGTGTAACCAGAAAGTTGATTACTATCAGATTTAGTGTACCATAAGCCGAAATTGAGAGTTCCTACAACATATCTCAAAATTCGTTTTGCCATTTTCCAATGAGAAACTTTTGGGGATTCCATGAATCTAGAAACAAGGATGGCTGCATACATAATGTCAGGCCTAGTTGCTGTAAGATACAACAAACTGCCTACTAAAATTTTGTATAGGGTAGATTTAACTATAGGACCTTCATCATTCTTTCTCAATTTTGTGCCTAGGGGTATAGGGGTTTCTGCTGGATTACATTCTGTCATGCGAAATCTTTTGAGGATGTTTGCTGCATACTTTTGCTGACAGACAAAAATGACTTTGGTTGATTGATTAACCTCAATCCCTAAAAAATATTTCATTATGCCAAGATCTGTCATCTCAAACTCAGATTGCATGGCATGTTTAAAATCTGTTAACTCAATATTTCCTGTATAGATCATGTCATCAACATATAATCATACAATCAGAATTTTATCGTGTTGATCTATTTTGGTGTAAAGAGTTGGCTCATTTTGGCTTCTGCTGAAACCACTTTTGATCAAATAAGTGTCAATTCTGTTGTACCAAGCTCTTGGAGCTTGCTTTAAGCCATACAAGGCTTTCTTCAACCGATATACTTTGGTTGGCTTCTTTTGGACTTCAAATCCAAGTGGTTGATCGACATAAAATTCTTCTTCTAAGAAACCATTCAGGAATGCTGACTTGACATCCATCTGGTATACTTGTCATTTTTGTTGGGATGCAATGGCCAATAGAGTCCTTACAATGTCTAATCTTGTTACTGGAGAAAACGTTTCACCATAATCAGTACCAGGTTGTTGTGAGAATCCTTTGGCAACAAGTCTTGCCTTGTGTTTTTCAATTTGCCCTTTTTCATTAAGTTTAGTTTTGTAAACCCACTTGACACCAATACTCTTCTTGTGACTTGGAAAATCAACAAGATCCCATGTCTTGTTCTTCTCAATGGAGTCAATTTATTGGTTCATGGCTTGAACCCAATGTGACTCCTTAGTTGCTTCCTGAAAAGATGTAGGCTGACATGACATTAAAGAAAAAAGGTTGTGTTGTTCAAAGTCATCCAACTGCTGATGGATTTCTCTCAAGCTTCGAGTTCTCTGATTTTGTGGTTTAGAGAATGATTCTCTGTTTGAAGTTGAGTTATCCTGAGAATTTTTAGGTTGTCTTTGTACTTGCAATATTGGAAAATAGTTTGAGGTACTTGTTGTCCTGAATTTTCTACATTTTCAGAACTTGGCAGCAATGAATTTTGACTGTCCATTTGTTGATTTTCTGAATCATTCCAGAGTTGATTTTCCAAAAATTTTACATATCTGCTGAGAATTGGTTTATAGGAGATTGGATTGTAAATCTTGTAAGATTTAGATGTTTCACTATATCCAGTGAAAATACATTTCTCACTTTTGTCATCCAATTTATTCCTTAATTTGGAAGGTATGTGAGCATATGCGATGCATCCAAATGTCCTTAGATGTGCAACATTTAGCTTTGTCCCACTCCATGCTTCTTCAGGGACTTTTAGCTTTAGTTTGGTGATTGGAGATCTATTCAAGTGATAAAGTGAGCATGCTACTACTTTATCCCAAAAAGAATTTGACAAACTTTTCTCTTTAAGAACCGTTCTTGCCATATTCATTATTGTCTGATTTTTCCTTTCACCTACTCCATTCTGTTGTGTAGTATACTTGGCTGTTGTTTGCATGAAAATGCCTTGTGATTTGAAGAAATTTGCAAATTCTCTAGATTTGTATTCTCCTCCTCCATTTGACCTAAGTTCTTTGATATATTTTCCACTCTATTTTTCAGCTTCTGCCTTGAATTCTTTGAATTTTGCAAAAGTTTCAGACTTGTGTCTGAGAAAATAGATCCATATTTTTCTGCTAAAATCATCAATAAACGTTAGAAAGTAAAAGCTACCACCTATTGATTATGTTTGCATTTGTCCACATAGGTCAGTGTGAACAAGTTCAAGATGTTGTTTGGCTTGATTTGATGACTGTGGAAAACTAGTTCTCTTATGTTTTCCAAGTATGCAAAACTCACATGGGCGAATTTTCTCTTTAAAGATGGGAAGACCTTTGACCATGGAGTGCTTCTGAAGAAGACTTAGACTCTGAAATGGTAGATGTCCAAATATTGTATGCCAAACCATAGTTTCATTCAGGGTTGATGCACTTTGTGCATATTGTTGGCTCAGATTTGGAGTTTTGAGGGTAAGGGGAAACATCCTATTTGGAGTCATATGGATTTCAGAAATTAATTTTCTTCTTGGGATTTTGTCATATATCTTGCAAGATTCTCCCTCAAAAAGTACCTTATAGCCTTGTTCAATGAGTTTTCCTACACTTAACAAATTATGTTTCAAATCTAGAACATGATAGACATTGTTTATGTCTTTCTTTACATTCTGTTTAGTAAGAATAGGAACAATTCCTTTTCCTTGAACTTTGACTAAGTAATCATTTCCAAGTGTAATATCAGATGAGATTGAAGAATCAATACATGAAAGTAAATCTTTGTTACCTATCATGTGATTGCTGCATCCAATGTCCAACAACCAAAGATCTTTAGGTTGTTCTTCAGTCTTGTGGCATGAAAGAAACATACCTCCTGAGTTTTCTCCTGTGCGATTTGACACATGTGCTTTGCCTGAGAGTTGATTTTCTTACTTCTTCCTGCATTTAGATTCATAGTTCCCATACTTTTTGCAGTAATAGCATTGTATGCTTGATTTCTCATTTGATCTTCTCCCTCTACCTCTTTGAGGCTGGAAATTCTGATGTTGATTTTGTTGTTGTTTCCTTTGACCTTGGAAATTTTGATTCGAATACTCTTGTCTGTTACTTCCACTGGAGTGAGGGTTACTTTGATTGCTCCCTCTTCCTTTTTGACCTCTAATTCTTCCTTTGCCTCTCCCTCTACTGAAGGAGAATTGAGTTTTGAAAGCATTGGAGGTTAACTCATCTATGAGATGCAGTCTGGTCTCATGTGTCACCAGAGAACCAATTAATTCATCGATTGAAAACCTTGACAAATCCTTGGATTCAAGGATTGTTGTTACAACCATTTCAAATTTCTTTGGTAAACTTATGAGAATTTTCTCAACAATGCATTGATCAGTGATGGTTTCACCAGTCAGTCTGATTTGGTTCATGATGCCCATGACTTTGGTCATGAACTGATCCACATTTTCGGACTCTGTCATCCTTATAGTCTCGAATTGAGTCCTCAAGGTCTACAGTTTAACTATTTTGACCTTGTCATTTCCTTGGTAGGAAGATTAAAGGATGTCCCAGGCCTGTTTTGAAGTACCAGCGCCCGTGATTTTTGAGAAAATCGAGTCATCCACAGAATTTTGAATCCAAAACTTAGCTTCATTTTCTTTGTTTCTTTGAGTTGCCCGAGCAATTTTCTACTGATTAGTCATGGCGGACAGGTTTGCTAGATCTGGTTCCACATATCCATGATCCACTGGATCCCAACACTCTTGTGCTTACAAGAAGGATTTTGTCCGAAGAGACTAGAACTCATAGTTCTTTTCAAGAAGAATCAGACCCTGAGTTGGTCCTAAATTGCTAGACAACGCCATATTTGTTTTTAAAAAAAAAACAGAAACAAAATTCTTACTTACCTGTCTCATGCGTATAACTTGCAGTGACTTCAGAACTCTGCGTTCAAGATTTCACGAGTTTTTGGCTTTGCGATTCTAATGTCGGGACTTCATTATATGAGTCCTTTGATCTCTTGTCTCACCAACCTCCGATCGCCAAAACGCCGATTTGCCGATGGCCGAAGAGAGCTTATCGGCCTTGAATTTGGCCTTAGTCACCATGCAATGTGACCATGCGCCTTGATGTTAAAGCGCTACGGGATTTTTCGGTTCTCTGTCTTTCAATTTGTCGAAATACGAAATATGCCTTTGGACAATTCAACGGTCTAGATATTCCTATGATATGACTGTCCAGATCCTATCGGGATTTCACGATTCATTATTTCGCAAGTTTAGAACTCTTGTCCCAGAGTTTTCCAAACCGTGAACTTCTAAATGTCGATTTGCCAAAATGGAGTTAACTTCAGTTAGCCACTTGGGATATAATTCTAGTACACATGACCTCTCCTGATATGACCGCAGTCACTTTCGGGGTTTCACGACTCAAACGCGCGACCACTTGGTCTCTCGACTCCCGAAAAGCCGATTCCCAAAATGACGATGGCCTTGACTTGTGGGACTTTCCCCAAGGGCCTAGATTGTTGCCACGTGTCCCTTCAAGATGGATGGTCCTCATCATTTCACGATTTCATGACTTGTGACTCCAAATCCTCTGACCACTTGAAACCCTGGTAGCCGAGATGTCGATCGTTTCCTCGATCTCCGCCATATGTCCGAATGAATGGACGGTTGTGATCTTTTTGGGATTTCGGGACTTTCACCATGGAGTGTCGTGACCTTCCATCAAAAAGACCTCCGATATCCCGAACTCCAAAATGCCAAAATGATGGCACTTGGATCTGCTGCCACTTGTCCTCTGAGATGGACGACACACAATCCTTTCGGGATTTCATGATTTGTGATGTCAGGATTTCACGTATTGAAGTTTCAGAGAGCAGTCTCCTTCGCTCAACCAAATATCGATCCTTGATTTTGCGATGGGATAAGATTGATGGCTCATGATCTATCTCGATCCAATGGTCCAAAATGACTCATGATTTCATGATTCGCGAATTCTCATGGCAGTCTTCTAACCTTTACACTTTGCGAGTCAGCGAAAGGCTGATATTTTGCCACGTGTCTCTTGATGGATGGTCGAGATGATTTCAGGATTTCGTGATTTCAAAAGTTGAAATTTCTTCTATGCACTCCAGAGGACTAAACCTCGTGCACTTTCTCGTAGATCCAACGGCTATCGGTCCTCTGCGTAAGATCTAATGGCTGAAATTCTTTCACCTTTTTTGCGCTCTCCTTGTCCCTTATGAACTAGATTTCCACCTAAGATATTTTCGGGGGATGAATCTTACGGCCGCAATGGCTATTCTTTGCGCGTTAGACACGATATTTGCTGCATTTGAAGGAATTTTCTCCTGCGGAAGAAAAATTTGTGAATCTTTCAAAGATTTGAAAGAAATTCACAAGTTTTTTGTTCTCTGCTGCAATCTTTGACTGATTTGAGCGATTTTCGAGATGCTTTAAACACTTCTTCTTTCTGCAACTATATTTCACGAATTTGTCCAAATGCTTTGAATTCTTCAAGAGTTCCCGCCTCCTGCAGCTCTTCTTCATGAATCTTTGTTGATTCTTGAAAATTGTACAAGAATCTTTACTGTTTCTTCCTTCTCAGTCTCTGCTTCCTTCTTGTGTTTCTACTCCTAGAAACGTTCGAGGGTAGTATGCTCTGTGACCTCGCGTGAGCTTCTTACACTGATCTTTTGAGAGTATGAGTGGACAGCTTCCTCATGGAAGTTTCCTGTGAGGATCTTTCAAGAGTATGATGAACATCTCTCCAATCCTTGTGAAAAAGACTGTGTCGAATGCTCTCAAGATCCGTGTAAGCTCTGCACTGTTTGAGGATCGTGTTTCTCTCCAGCCTGTGTGAAGAGGCTTACTACTATAGCTCTAATACCATGATAAATTGTGAAGCAAAAAATGCAGAGAGAAAAGAATAGAACAGAAAAAGGTATATTATAATATATGAAGAGTACAAAATGAGTACATGAAGAAGTTCATGAAGAAGTAAGTACTATGCAAAGGGAAATAGTTGAGCTAAATAGGCTCAAGCAAAAAAAGAATAGAAAGTACAGCTGACCAGGATAGCTGGCAGTGTACAATCATCCTGTTGAGGTTACATTATATTTAATAGTTTCCACTGCGTTTTCCCTTAATTTTCTCTTTGTGTTTTGCGTTGTGCCAACGATTTTTTTGGTCTGCCTCTCTTAGACTCTCAGTGTTTTCTTTGCACCTATCTTCCCTTAACCAACTGACAACTTACGTGGAACTTAAATATCCCTAAAGGATAAATCCCCTTCTGTGGCACAAAAATAATTGGATCCCATTGCATTGTACTTGTAACAATCCATGGGCTCCCTTGGTTGCATGGTATGGATATCAAACTCAAAAGCAATCACCCCTTGGGTTTTATAGTAATAATAAAACATATTTGTCACTAGAGCCTTTGTGGAGTTAGAGTTTTGGTATGAATATTCAACACTTGGATTCGATACTTGGCATTAAATGCGGCCTTTGCTTGGTGGGTCTAATATGAATGATAAAAAACCAAGTTTTCATATCAATTTAGACATTTACTTTTAGTCAACAACTATCCCTTAATCTAAGATATGTGAATTCTTATCTCTATTCTTATAAGCACCCTTCGAAGAGGATTATTCATCCATGGGCATCCTACACTAATCCACCTTTGAAATTTCTAAAGCACCACTTGGGAAAGCGTTTTAGATTAGTTTCAGGCCCACCAACACTCTAAAACTACGATGATGGTCAGTGCATTAAGGTGACGAAGGACAACCACCCTTTGTATTCCTTGGATAACCCAAAAATTATTGTTCCCCAAAGTACCCCACAACTAAGATTTTTGAGAGGAATGTATTAGTTTTTGCAAGGGTTATGTTGTAACACTTGTTAGGGTCGCTTCCCTTTGTGATATTTTATTTAATAAATGGAATAGACTTCCCCTTCAAGATTCTTTTAGTGTTTGAATTTTAACTTTTTAATTATTTTTTTATAACCTAATTATATATAATTATGTGTACTTGAACCTAAATTGGAAAGGGAACTTTATAATGCCTTCTTACATATGTTGAAGTGGAGCGTCAAAACCAACCTTGTTGCTTGATGATTAGTTATATATGTGCAATTTAAGTAAGGGTAATAGTTAAGAACCTCCCTTGAACCTAAGTTAAGGCGAGGCTTAGTTGTGGAAATCCGTAGTAGATCAACCGGTAGCATGCCTTAAATAAAGGTGAAGTAAGTTTTTTTGATGTTATTTACCGTGCGCTACAAAAATAAATTAAGGTCACTCTTGCCCCTTAATCTAATAATGTTGTTGACTAGTTTGAGTAGTTAATTTGCTTGCTCCATGAAACTAAGGGTGATAATTACTCGGGTATCCTTTATAAGGTAGGGTATGAGTTCTTGGAAACGTGACTTGCACGAATGGATTTTGAAGGTATGATGGTTTATCTTTTAGACTTCTTGCACACTGATTTTTAAATGAAAGTATTATGGTTAATCTCTTAGAATTCTTGCAGAACTAATTTTAATGGAATGTATGATGGTTTAGCTTTTAGACTTCTTGTACAACTGAATTGTAAATGAATGTATGATGGTGTAGCTTTAGACTTCTTGTGCAATGAATTCTAATGTATTATATGATGGTTTAAAATTTAGTCTTCTAGCATGGAATGAATGTATTTTGATGGATGATTTCTCACTATGTTTGGATTTAGCGGCACCAAGATGTTGATACATGATCATTAAATACTTAGATTTCACTTCGCCCTAGGTATATGTTGGTGCATGATCGTTTTAATATTAAATTTTCCTTCACCTTGGTTATGCAGATGAATAATGGTTAAGTGGTTTGTGCTATGGACTAAGTTGACACATAATTGTTTATGCATTAGTTCACTATTGCGCTCGTCTCAAGGTTGTGGTATCAATTCCTTATGATTGATTAATTGTGTGCAATGATCGATAAGTGATTATGTTAATCTGGCAATAGATCTTGTTCTCACCTTGATACTGATGTTTTAATTACATAACGTAGCAATAAAAAGAAAAATATTTTTACCTGATGTACATCACTTTTGTTTTCATAACGGCAGGGGCCATTACATATGGTATCAAAGTGGGTTCAACCCTATGACTGTGGATCTCCACACTTTCCACTTAATTAAGCCCATGATTAAAACTCAACTCTAATTGAAATATTAACCTATCCATGTGGTAATCACATCTAGAGGACACTGCAGAAATTCATGACATGGTAAAAGGGGAGGAGGCGTGACGCCTCTAGTAACACCTGTGCCAGAGGGGTCCAACCCCTAAGGATAATAACAAGTATTAAGCATGAGCATATTTTCACGTGGGATGCATTGGGTCTAACAAGGTGCTTCCACGGATTGATAGAGGCCTTGACTAACCGTATGTACTGAGATAAGTCCAGGACACCTGTACCTCTGAGGGTCCATAATGTGCCCCATTCAATGCTGGTATCATTTGTGGGGAACTCTAGAAGATTAGGTTCCCATGTCATGAGTGCCATGGACACCTCAACCGCCAAGGCATGGATAGAGAACAAGGAGATGTGCTTCACACTTCATGGTTACGACCTCTATCATGAAGGTCTACATGGTGGTATTCAGCTAAAGGGGAGCTCTCTTCTAGGGTAGAAGATGCTCCTACCTCAACTAATCATGTTTGTCAGAGCTATGTTATGGGAACGATTCAATGAATGGTTTCAAGAAAATAATTGTCAGAGGAATTCATTGAGCGTCAGCTCAAAGAGTTTCATGCTTTACAACAAGGTGGTTGTACGGTGCCAGAGGAGATCAGATTTATGAAGGTACTCTGGTATGCCCTTCATCTAAACACATAGAAGATAGAGGTCAGCAAGTTTGTGTGTGAACTTAACTCCAACTTCGTGATAATGAGAGGTTCTAAATGCCTCAGACATTGCATTATGTAGACCAGTAGTCCTCTTAGTTGAAGAATAATTTATCGTGGGAGTTAGGGTAGGATTGCTGCAAGACCATCTAGACTGACGACTTCTGGTGCACAACAACATCAAATACCATCCATAAAAGACATATTGGTATGAAGATACATTTCTAGAATCCTTGTTTATGACACCACGATGAGGGGTTCCTCATCAGAGAATTCCCTTTAGGGGACAACCGATTTAGCAGCAGCAGTGGTTGGACCTATTCAGCAGAACAAACTAGGGTTTCAGGTTGGCAGACCATTAACTACTACTTTAGGGACCCATAAAAATAGACCAAAGATCAGATGCTAGACGTGTGGAGAGCCACATTACTAACACGGTTGTCCATTTGAGAGGGCCAGAGTGGCCGAGTCAGCAAGACACACTACCATTGTGAAGATGGGCAAGTCCCATAGGATTCATGACCACGGTAAATAACCACTAGGCCAAGCAATAGTCCACTATGCTCGAAGCGTCAGGTGCCATTGCCAAATGAACTTTAGTATTTGTTAGACCTTGATGCCATAGAGAGATCTAATTATAGTACCACACTGAAGGGACTTAGGTAAAGGTATTCAATAGGACGAGTTTAGATTTGCTGATATGGATTCAGGTACCAACCGTATGTTTGGAGGAAGGTGTATGAACCATCTTTTTAATCTGGGGATAGTGTAACGAAGTCCGACGTACATCACAATCTTAAGATCTTATGATGACATGATCAATATTGATTGGTGGGAATCACATGATGCGATACTCAACAATAAGATGAGGAGATTGAGTTGGACCGACGATGAAGGACATAGATGTGTGATTGTAGGAAGAAAACAAGGAGTATCCTTGAGGTTCATTTCCTCCCTACAACTACAAGAGAGCACATGCAAGGATGAAAATTATATGCATACTAAACGTCGAGCGTCAAGAGCGTAGTGAAAGGATTAGAAGACCTTTCAATAGTACGAGATTTTGTGGATGTGATTCCCAGAAGAATTACCAGGTGTTCCACCTGAAGCCAAGATGGAATTTACCATTGACCTAAAACCTGGAACTGAAATAATGGCAAGAAAGCCTTATGAGATGTCGACCCTTGAGTTACAAGAGTTGAAAGTGAAACAAAAGGAGTTGTTGGACCTAGGACTTATATGTCCAAGTGTATCACCTTGGGGGGATCCTTTTAATTTCATATAGAATAAGGATTGGTGGTGGAGACTCTACTTGATTAATGTCGAGTATTCCTTCATGACATTTTGATATTCTCGAATAATAGAAGATCATGACGAAATTTTATGCTTGGTACTACAATGTTGTGAGAGAACAAATTATGGGAAGTGGCCACAATGCTATCGAGGATTTATTACTTAGGGAATGTTATATTCAGTGAAGGTATCGTTGTGGATCCAATGAATGTAGAGACTATTATTGAGTGTCTTGCGCCAATGAATGTCCCATAAGTGTGTAGATTCATGGTTTTAGTGGGATATTATCTACGGTTCGTCAAGAGTTCTTTGAAGATAGAAAATACAATTATAGAATTGCAGAAGAAGAATAAGAAGTTCTATGGACTGATAAATGCGTGGAAGAATTTCTAAGTATCAAGGAGTTGTTGACAACAACACCAATACTAAAAGTCTCTGGCGTGGACAAAGACTTCTAGGTATGCACTGACGCATCCAAGGAAGCGTAGGCAGAGTATTGAGGCAAGATTGTTGAGTGATCACTTACGTCACAAGGAAGTTAAGAAACCATGAGGAGAACTACATGACGCACTATTGGGAGTTGTTAGCCATCGTGTG
This sequence comes from Picea engelmannii, assembly GCA_009831015.1. NCBI lineage: Eukaryota > Viridiplantae > Streptophyta > Pinopsida > Pinales > Pinaceae > Picea > Picea engelmannii. The sequence continues at coordinate 222,186 of ML778473.1, forward strand.
TTCTGAAAGTGTGGAGACACTACCTGATTGGATGAAAATTCAAACTAAAAATAGATCATAGTGGTTTACAACACCTTTTTATGCAAAATAACTTGAACGTGCGGCAAAGGCATTGGTCAGAACTGCTTATCGATTACAATTTGATATTTCCTACTTTAAAGGAACAATGAACAGAGTGGTAGACGCATTGAGTTGGAGATCACAAGTATTTTCAGTGATACCTCTTCAAACGAAGCTACGTGAAAATATTATAACTACAACACGACGTTGACTGGCATAAGAGGGTAAGAAATTTTTCGGACAAGACACCATGTTGGTACCAAAATTGAGGGATGTACTGTGGAAAACGACGGATGGCTAAAAACTAGAAATTGGGACTGTATCAAGAAATGAGAGAATTCCCCTAAGCTTACCTAAAATTTGGAGGTTGTAGAATCCTGCAAATACTCAAAATTTGGTTTTGAAAATGACACCAACATTTGGAAAATTGAATGTACTTTCAATTTCTATAAATTGTTTTCATTTTCATTATTTTTATCTATTTTTTTTTTATTTTTTTTTTAAATCACTACATAATATTTTCAGTAGACATTATGATTCAGTGAAACAAAATATCTGTATCTCTAAAAATACACAGTGAAAAATTTAGAAAAAATTATATTCATAATCTTTAAACTATTCTTTTCAAAAGGGTATTTTTAGATTTTACTTTTAGGTAAAACTTAAGACAGATACAAGGTGGGGGAAAACATGTGTTTAAAGTATTCAACATTTTCAGCTTGTTCAACTTCAAAAAAATCTATAAATTATAATATTTGTCAGTTAGATTCAAAATTATAGTCATAATAAAATAGAGTCTTTGTAGATTGTTGTTGTATATTTAGTTTGTTAAAATCAAAATTTTAATAATAGATACTTTGTTGGGGGAAAAAATAACTCATTATCATTCCTTTCATGTTCAAGGAACATACTGTTAAACAATTGTCAAATTGACATATCAAAAGTTAATAAAACATTTTTGAAAAATAGTCATTGGAAAGCTAACAAAATTATTTACAAGTTTTGTTTTTACTGTAAAGTGAAATTCTAAATAAATAAAAAAGTACTTCTATATGCCAAAAGTTGAACAGCTTGTGAAAATATAGTTTTTTTTCTCATAAAACAAGCAAAATAGCCACCCGTCTTCATGATTTTACTTGGATCTTTGAGATATAATATTTAGATTTACTTACAACCCAACAAAAAATTGAGAATCTTTGATCTTATGTGAATCTCATAGAGAAGTGTACATGGCTCATCCATGAGTTATGAAGACGAGAACAGACCTTAAGCCCTTATTATTCTGGAAGGGATACATGCGGACATTGTCAACTGCATGGTGAGATATCTAGAAGCTCGACATGTGAAGGATGAACATATACATCTGACAATATTTCTATGTCAACCCATTATTCTGGAATCAAAATGAGAGGTCATTTTGATGGAATTCTTTGGGGAAATTTCCACTGACGACAAGGAGGCACTACTCGATTTTCATGATAGTTGAGACTCTGATAAAGAGTTCAAATTTTGACCTTGTGCATATGACACATTAGGCACTGGGTATATCTAGATTTCATATTAGCAAGATATTGAAACTTATAGGCGTACCAAAAGGATCTTATCCAATTGAGGACTGATGTTTATAGGATGATTTTGGAATAGTTTCCAAGAGGCCTTAGGAACTCCTCTTAACTTTAGTACCGCGTATCACCTAGAGGCAGACAGAAAGAAAAAACAAATGAACCAAACTTTGGAAGGTTGTGTTGCATATGCGTATGTTGGACCAATAGAAACATTAGGAATAGTTCTTTCCACTTGTAGAGTTGGATTACAACAACAGCTATCAAAGCTCCAATAAGATGAGGCCATTTGAGTTTCTTTATGGGTGACTGTGTCAGATGCCTTTGAGTTGGGATCGAATCGAGGATGGGGTCCTGGTAGGACCAGAAGTGATCCAAGTATTCGACGAACAAATACAAGTGATACGAAAAGGGTCAGAAGAAGATCAAGATCAACATAATGGTTTTTTCGATGTGCATTGTGTGACCATACTTGAAGGGCCTAACGACTAATTGTGCCTCATTCCTTGAGGTGTTTCTCGATATTATCTTATATCTGTGTGCGACTTTAGGTCAATGATCCTATGCATGTGATTGAATTGAGTTCTTAGTGGATGTTGGGCTAGAGTGCGCTCACGACGGAGCCAATCTGCTTTCTAAACCATCTCATTTGACAGGTACGACATCAAACTGTTGATCAAGTCAAGGTTCAGTAGGAAAATTATAGTCCACACTCAGCTACCTGGGAGGATGCATATGATTTGCATTCACAGTTTCCATTTTTGTTTGATGGTTAGACCGTTAGATATTTTCAGATACGTATTTTTCACTTGTATACTGTGAAACTTCAGTATGAATTTTAAAACAAAAGGGGGTGTATGTAACATCATGGTCTTGCACACACCTGATTGGACTTATTCTTTGAGGACACTTACGTGCAAGTGATCTGGATCCTTATATGATTGATTGTTTCACTTATGGATTATGATGTTGTTGTCGATATGATGATGTGTTCTTTGATTATATTGTATCAACATGTGCTATTGACTAGTTTCTCCTTAGTGTGCAGGACTCTGGACTGATTAAGGATGTCAATGGCATCAATGGACTTCCTTGGAATCTGGATCAAGTTAGGGAGTGGAATGTTTATGGTTTGAGAATTTTTGTTATTTCATATGTGACATATGACTAGTATATTATGATGTTGATTTTGGATCACTCACAAGTTTTCTTGATGGATGCATTCCGATGATAAATTTCTAACCAGACTCACATCTAGAGTAAAGGGGTCACGCATGAAAATGAAAGATATTAAGGTAGAGGTGTGGAAACAACCCTATGACAACCTACTAGCACTCCTGATGTGGCTCGAACTGTAGGTTAATGATTACCTAGTTCGAGAGATCCATGATGTCGTGAGGGTAGACTGTGACATTCTCTAACGATGATTCTAAATGGCACGCAATAAGGCAGGGTCCTTATTCTTTAGAGGCCCTTAGTCTCCCACAACGTCTTCCGATGGAGTATTGACTCCAAGGGCATACGTCTACCAAAATTAGTCAAAAGACAAGTGACACCCTTGGAGCACGTAGTGCGTCTTGAAGGGCACGTTGCATAGATGAAACTTGAATGAAGATAAGTGGCACCCTTGAAGCACATAGTGCATATTGAAGGGGACATCGCAGTTTAACACTGGTGATTCAATTAACCTACATACCTAGAAAACAATATCTTACCTTGACATGGTCATTCTTAAAATAATTATGCATCAGTAAAGTATTTTAATTACAAATTTTCTCTTAAAAATTTGCTAAGCCTAGTTGAAATTAAATCCTAGATCTAAGTAGGATATGAGGAAAAAAATTTAACTAAGTAATTAATAAAATGGGGGAAAAATCAAATCTATAATTAAATGGAGGATTAAATTATTTAAAGGATTAATTGTTGTTTATGTGAAAAACTTGCGAAATTCAAACTTAGACGAAAGGGGAAATTAATTGCAAAAGGAATGTGGAACATAGAAGGAATCTAATATAAAAAACTTTCCTAAAATTAACTTAAATGAGCTTTAAGAAAGATGTCAATCATTAAGGGAATATTAGGGAATAAAGGGACATCAAGTAGCATTTTTAGGAACACTTTTAGGTGGGTGAGGGAAATGGGAAATTTAATCAAATTAATTAAATGAATTTCTGATGCAACTAAGGGATCAGGTGACAAGTGTATGGGGGAGAATATTCTTAATAAAAAATTAACAAAAAAAAATTAATGTGCATTTTGGAAACTAGTCTCTATGACAACTCTATAAAAGAAATGGCAGAGAAGGGAAATGGATCAAGACTGGTACACGTAAGGTTATGCCGCTGACATTTTTCTTGACTAATTTTTCTTGTGGGAGTTGGGATGCCCAACTCGAATAGAGAGTGGTAGCTCGACCTTGCGAGGTGAGATGGGAGCTAGTTTTCTTTGGTTTGTGTGTGTGGCCCCTTTGTGGCTCGAGGGGCTCAGGGGGAAGAAGAGTGCCCCTAGCATTGGCTAGGAGGTACCGGTGAAGTCTAGATGGTTAGCAAGTGGAAGACAGGAGGGAGCACAAGCGTGGATTAACAGCATCGGCTTCGATGCCTTCATTTACAATATTTTATTTAATAAAAGTGTAATTGCATTGTGTTTTAAATGGTTATTTGGTTATTTATGTATGGATTTGTTATTCGCCGCATCTGTACAAAAACACTGTTATCGAATATATTCTCCTTGCAGCATGAATTGTATTAAGATTGGTTTATTTATGAATGGTTTTCTTATTCGCCGCATCTCTAGAAAACCCCCGTTACCGATCGAATTCTCCTTGTTGTTTAGATTGTCATAGGATTGGGTGTATGTGTAATGTCCTAGAATGTCACGGCTATGATAAAACGTCGTCGCAAATTGCATATCAAGAATAAATATTACCTCTCCCATATCGTTTTTCATCCACCGAATGTTTAAATCGTTTACTCAACGTTTTTTTTTTAGCACCCACTGCCCTGTACACATACTTCCCTTTGTCTTTGCACCAAATGCTTGCCCAACGGTTGCGGAATGCACCCAATAAGTTTATGAATCCACTCAGAGAAATTCTGGGTTCTCGCTCAACATCATGAACTTTTGTGATTTCTTGGTTGGGATCTTTAGCTCAGCAATTTGTTCCTTCACTCAGCTAAGTTCTATTTACCTCATTGTAAATAAAACCCTGTGTTCACTATGCCTCTGCCAAGTAAAAAGAAACGGCATGTGGAGGAACCCACGTGCTTCTCTACCCAAGTGTCTCGACGTTCTGTTAGTATGAAGGGACACCATTCGAGTGGAGGAACCCACACGATTTTCCACCTGTGTATCCTTGTGCCCTTTTTCTACAGTGATGTCATTTTCCAGAGTAAGTTCCACTTCGTCGGGAGCGTTTGCTGCTCGAATATTCTTGGTTTTATTTGGAATTTGTAATTGTTGACTAAACAATGGATTGTTTTCTCTTCTGTACATAGAAACCTTATGTCATCAAATTCAGAAATTCGTGTTCTCTGGTCTTAATAATTTATGAAACTTAGAACTTGAATCCCTAACTTGGTGTCTTCTCATCATTTTCTCTCAGCGCACTTCACCCAACTTGCCTTTTATTTCTCCGTGTTCGGCTTGAAGATTGCCTGCGCTTTTCTTTCTCCCTGGTGAATCTTCCTGGGGGTTTCCACTGCGTTTTTCCTTAATTGGAACAGGATTATTTATCCATAGGCATATTGGACTAAACCAACATTGAAATTTCTAAATCACCACTTCAGAAAGAGTTTTAGATTAGTTCCAGGCCCACCAACACTCTAAAACTACGGTGATGGTCAATGCATTAAGGTGACGAAGGAGAACCACCTTTTGTATTCCTTGGATAACCCAAAAATGAATGTTCCTCGAAGTACCCCGCAACTAAGATTTTTGAGAGGAATGTCTTAGTTTTTGCAAGGGTTATGTTGTAACACTCGTTAGGGTTGCTTCCCTTTGTGTTGTTTTATTTAATAAATGGAATAGACTTCCCCTTCAAGATTCTTTTAGTGTTTGAATTTTAATTTTAATTTTTTCTTTTTTATAACCTAATTATATATAATTATGTGTACTTGAACCTAAATTGGAAAGGAAACTTCATAATGCCTTCTTACATATGTTGAATTGGAGTGTCAAAACCAACCTTGTTGCTTGATGATTAATTATATCTGTGCAATTTAAGTAAGAGTAATACTTAAGAACCTCCCTTGAACCTAAGTTAAGGCAAGGCTTAGTACTGGAAATCTGTAGTAGATGAACCGATAGTGTTGAAATACTGTAACTGCGAAGAGCATTCTTATTATTATTGGATTAAATCCCCATTGCGGATTAATCATGTCATTATTGTTATTATTGTTATTGGATTAATCCCCATTGTGGATTAATCGTGTCGGTAATTGTATAAGGACCAAATCCCCTTTTGCAGATTGGTCATCGGACAATTACAAAGGGCAGAATAAGAAGTCAGCCCCAACAGTTATTATGGAAGACCCAAAATTAATCAAAGGTGGGCTTACCCACCCAGAGTGAGAGGTCGGTCGTGCTAGTTGTGACCTTTCACATGTGTCAGTCTTGTATAAATAAGAGGCTAGCGCCTCACTTCAAACACACAACTCACTTGCTCATTCTCTTATGAGGCAAGTTGCAATTACCAGTTGGAGAGAGGGAGAAGAGTGGCACATCTCTTGGAGAGGACTATCTGTATTGGTTTGAGTTATCTCTTGAACATTGTATAAGATATTTATGATAAGGAAGTTTTTGCTGGGTTTTCTTCCCCTAGAGGGTTTCCCAGGATAAATGTTGTGTCTCTCATAAAGTGTATTTCTTAGTGATTTTGTTCATATTATGCTTTTATCTATTGAAATGAAAAGAACTGTAATAATGGCATAAACATTAACATGGTATCAGAGCCAACTTGAAGGAAGCATATTCCGCACGAGGAAAAACATCATTGTTAACGTACCAAAAAATTAGGGTTTTGCAAAAGTGAGTATTTTCATCTCCCTAACCTCTTCGAAAGCTGCGCCCTCCCCCAAGGATCATCTTGGCACTTAGAGCAGACCTTTTCAGTGGCTAGATCTCCTAGAAAGTGAAACCGTAGTTTCACAATGTACTAGAAAACTAGAAAACTAGTGTACCAGAAGTACCAGAGTACCAAAAGTACTAGAAAACCAGAAGCACCAGTCCAAATATCCACAGATCAAGTTTGAGGGGGTAAAAGTTGGATTTTCGAAACTCTGACTACACCAGCTAACTCGCCTCAGCCCAGTGCATCTATCCCTTGGATCAGAATTTCAAAATTTGAAGTTTGAAAAATTAGGGTTTCCTCATAAAAACCTAAGTTGTAGTTGCAGTTGTAGTCTGAGAACCAGTTGTCATTGCAACACCAGTTGCAGTTGCAGCCATAGAACCAGTTGCAATAACCCTTGAAGTTTTTGGTAATGATTACTGCTGCTACCAGATGGAGCCACTACCTGCAAATTATATCCGAGGTATGTACTCACATATGTTTAATGGGTAAACCCTAAAGAGTATTTGCAGGAGAAGGGATCTCTTGCCATAGATCCAGAAGGATCTCAAGATGCAACACATTTAATGGAATGATGAAACCCAGGTGTGATTATTCTAATATGCATCTATTTGTTATGAAATTATGTTGAGCATTGTTGCATGTTGAAGCTATGATCAAATCATTAGAAGGATTAAAAGTTGATCATAGAGCTTATCCTCTAACCCAACCTTTTGTTAAGATAGCATATTGTCTTAGTACAATAGACAAGTTTAAGAAAGTACTTGTCACTTGAGTGAAGGAGACCTGGAAGAAAAGCAAGCACTTACTCTTGAGGACAAGGCTCCAGTTTTGATTAATCAAGTTTCAAAGGTACACATGACAAGCTAATGACTTTAGTTGAGATAGAAATCATCGTAAAGTATTATACTTGATAACATGTGAGAATACTTTGTCTGATATGACTAACACCTCCTCTAGGATAAACCTCGTGTGTTAGTTTTAGATTGCCATGAAAGAATGCTTGGTCACAACACTAAGAGAGTGTTGACTGCATTTCATATTGTATTCCTTACCTTCAATCTTTGCTAAATTATAAGTAATAAACTCTAAAAGAGCTACTGTGATGATTGTTCATGCTATTTCTTTATATTATCAAGAAGGATATTATTCTTTCTTATTGTTTTGTTGACCTTGCTCCAGGTCACATGAGGAAGCTATAGCGAAGGTTGTAGAAGGAAACATGCTAAAGAAGAAATCATAAATGAAGCAATAATCAATGGAAAAGAAGAAGGTGGGTCACTCAGAAGCTTCCATGACCCACGCTATTGAAGAATCCATGTGAAATCTAGAAGATTAGCTCACATCAGGTACAAGGTGCTACCATACATATGAAAAGCTGTCACAGGTTTACTAGAACTCAAAGGTGACCATGAAGGTGTATGCGATGGATTTGCGCAAGGGAAGAACGTCAAGAACCCATTTCCGAAGAGGGACAACAAGGCAGAAGGAGTCCTAGAACTCATTTATTCAGAAGTATGTGGCCCAATGTCATCATCCTCCAATAATGGGTATGTATACTATGTATCATTCATTAATGATTATTCTCGTAAAATACCTGGATATATTTGAAGTATTCAACAAGATCAAGGAATTCAAAGCCTTGATAAGAGAACCTTTCTATAAGGAAGATTAAGATACTCAGGTCAGATAATGGAGGAAAATATACCTTAAAAGAATTCATGAATATCTTCAAAGATGTTGGGATCAAGATCTCCAACAAAACGATGTAGCTGAACAGAAGAATAGAACCATGCTGGAAGCTGTGAAGACTATGATCCATGATCAAGATCTTCCTATGTGCTTATGGAAAGAAGAAACAATGACATCTGTTTATGTGCAGAACCGATTGCCCCATAGTGCACTTGGGCTCAAGACACCATAAAAGATGTTCATCGGAAAGAAGCCAGAGGTAAGCCATCTCAAAATAATTTGTCTATCCAGTGTTTATTCATATACCGAAATAGAAAAGAAACAAGCTAGAACCCTCTGGAAAGAAGGGAATATTTGTGGGATACTGTGAGGTATCCAAAGCCTTCAAAATCTACATACCTAGTCACCGCCATATTGAGTTCAGCAGGGACATGACCATTGATGAAGAAGCATCACTTAAGAAATCAAGAAGATGTCAGCTTGAAGAAGTATATGAAGAGGAACCTGTAAATCCTAGGATTACAGAATCAACGAGGGAGGTTCCCAGAGATTCAGAACTAGTGAGGGAATTTGTAACTTCCCATGATGAGGAACTTCTAGAAGACCATGATATAGTAGAAGTTCAAGAACCTCCTCAAATGACCTTCTCCCATAAAAGAAAGCCTACTTGGGCAAGAGAGCTTATTCAAGATGGAGAGAAGTATGGTGTTCTAGAAGGAACCATGAGATAGGTGAAGAGACCAAAGCCATTCTCTAGTTACATGGCTTTGATGTGCAATCTACTTGATGAGGAACCCACATGTTTTGAAGAGGCCATCCAGAAGAAGGAATGGGCATATGCCATGACAGAGGAATACCAATCCATAATAAAGAATGATGTATGAGAAATTGTTCCCAGACCAAAAAGTAAGGATGTGGTATCATCAAAATGGCTCTTCAAGATAAAACATGTTGCTGATGGAAGTATTGAGAAATATAAAGCAAGATTTGTCACTCGTGGCTTTTCCCAGAAGGAAGGAATTGATTATGAAGAGACATTCGCTCATGTGGCCAGATACACTTCGATCAGAACCATTATATCTCTTCTTGCCAAGATGAAATGGAAGCTGCACCAGATGGATGTGAAGACAAATTTTCTGAATGGTGTTATCGAAGAGGAAGTGTATATAGAGCAACCCCAAGGATTTGAGTTTGAAGACAGGAAGTCTCATGTCTGTCGACTGAATAAAGCCTTATACGGATTGAAGCAAGCTCCAAGAGCTTGGTATGGTCGTATAGACAGTTTCTTGACAAGCTTGGGCTTTACCAAGAGTAAAGAAGACTCAAATATCTACTTCAAGATTATGAATAATGAACCAGTAATATTATTACTGTATGTGGATGAGTTATTCTTAACTGGAGAAGAAAAACTCATCACTGAATGTAAATAGAGACTTGCCACAGAATTTGAAATGAAAGACCTTGGTCTAATGCATTACATCTTAAGCCTTGAGGTATGGCAGAGTCCAGAGAGAATCTTCCTTAACCAAGGGAAGTACACGGTTGAAATCTTAAAGAGATTCGACATGCTAGAATGCAAGTCCATGAATACTCCCATGGAAGTGAAGCTGAAGTTGTTGGTCGATACTTCGTCACATTTGATAGATGCCACTCTGTATAGACAGATTATTGGATTGCTGATGTACCTGACGAACACCATACCAAACATCTATTTTGCAGTGAACACCTTGGGTCAGTTTCTGGTAGAGCCCAGACGTGTTCACCTAGTGGCTGCAAAACATGTGATGAAGTACCTTAAAGGTACAGTGGATTATGGTCTCAGCTATGATGGAGATCATGACTTCACCCTGAGTGGATATACTGATGCAGATTGGGCAGGAAGCGTTGTTGACAGAAAAAGCACTTTCGGATGTTGTTTCAGTTTGGGATCAACTATGATCTCATGGCGGAGTAGGAAGCAATCCAGTATTTCTCTCAGCATAATAGAAGTAGAGTAAATTGCCGCATGTTTTGCTAGTTGCGAAGCTATATGGCTTCGAAAGTTGTTGACAGGCCTATTTAATTTGGAGATGAGAGCAACCACGATTCTATGTGACAATCAAAGCTGCATTAAAATGACAAAGAATCCTGTGTTCCACGACAGGTCGAAGCACATAAAGATCCACTATCATTTTATCTGCGACATGGCATAGAGAGGAGCCTTGAAGCTCTAGTACATTAGCACGGATGAACAGGTTGTTGATGTGTTGACTAAGCCTCTATCTCATGTAAAGTTTGAACACTTTCGAGATAAGATTGGTATTGTCTAAAAGGACCCTCCCTGAAAGGGGGAGTAGGTGTATTCCTTGCTTCTGACCTCGCTGTTAGACGTAAAGCAAGATGAGTCATGCTTTCGACCTCACTGTTAGATGTAAAGCATGACGCCATGTGATCCTTGCTTCTGACCTCATTGTTAGAAGTAAAGCAAGATGAGTCATGCTTCTGACCTCGTTGTTAGATGTAAAGCATGACACTGTGTGATCCTTGCTTCTAACCTCGTTGTTAAATGTAAAGCAAGATGAATCATGCTTCTAACCTAGTTGTTAGACGTAAAGCATGACGTTGGTGATTCCTTGCTTCTGACCTAGTTGTTAGACATAAAGCAAGATGATTCCTCGCTTTTGACCTCGTTGTTAGACATAAAGTGAGATATTGATTTGTTCCTTGCTTCTAACCTCATTGTTAGATGTAAAGTAAGATGAGTCATTCTTATGACCTAGTTGTTAGACGTAAAGCATGCCGATGTGATTCCTCTCTTCTAACCTAGTTGTTAGATGTAAAGCGAGATGATGATATTACTTGCTTCTGACCTAGTTGTTAGACATAAGGCAAGAAGTGACTGACACTGAGCAATGAGCTTAACCATTGTGACACTGAGCTAGTGTAGCACTATGATGTGCTAACCTAGTGCTGTGATGAGGTATCATTTTTACTGATACATATTTCATGCAAATGATGATAGCATGTTGCTGATGAAGAAAACTTTCGATCACTCGTAAATGTGATAGCCAATGTTTCAATATGATATTGACGATACTGTCCTCCAGATGCCACTGATGATGCAGACCTCTCTCGCCTGATGTTGATGAAGAATACCCTTCTCGTTAAGGGGGAGTGTTGAAATAATGTAACTGTGAAGAGCATTCTTATTATTATTGGATTAAATCCCCATTGCGGATTAATCATGTCATTATTATTATTATTGTTATTGGACTAATCCCCATTGTGGATTAATCATGGTGGTAATTGTATAAGGACCAAATCCCCTTTTGCAGATTGGTCATCAGACAATTACAAAGGGAAGAATAAGAAGTCGGCCCCAACAATTATTATGGAAGACCCAGAATTAATCAAAGGTGGGTTTAACCACCCAGAGTGAGAGGTTGGACCTACCAGTTGTGACCTTTCACATGTTCCAGTCTTGTATAAATAAGAGGCTAGCGCCTCACTTCAAACACACAACTCACTTGCTCATTCTCTTATGAGGCAAGCTGCAATTACCAACTAGAGAGAGGGAGAAGAGTGGTGCATCTCTTGGAGAGGACTATCTGTATTGGTTTGAGTTATCTCTTGAACATTGTATAAGCTATTTATGATAAGGAAGTTTTTGCTGGGTTTTCTTCCCCTATAGGGTTTCCCAGGATAAATGTTGTGTCTCTTGTAAATGTGTATTTCTCAGTGATCTTGTTCATATTGTGCTCTTATCTATTGAAATGCAAAGAACTATTATAATGGCATAAACATTAATGGGTAGCATGCCTTAAATAAAGATGAAGTAAGTTTGCTTGATGTTGTTCACTGTGCGCTACAATAATAAATTAAGGTCACTCTTGCCTCTTAATCTAATAATGATGTTGACTAGTTTGAGTAGTTAATTTGCTTGCTCCATGAAACTAAGGGTGAGAATTACTCGGGTATCCTTTATAAGGTAAGGTATGAGTTCTTGAAAACATGACTTGCACGAATGGATTTTGAAGGTATGATGGTTTGTCTTTTAGATTTCTTGCGCACCGATTTTTAAATGAAAGTATGATGGTTGATCTCTTAGAATTCTTGCGGAACTAATTTTAGTGGAATGTATGATGGTTTAGCTTTTAGACTTCTTGTATAGCTGAATTTTAAATGAATGTATGATGGTGTATCTTTAGACTTCTTGTGCAATGAATTCTAATGTATTATATGATGGTTTAGAATTTAGTCTTCTTGCGCGGAATAAATATATTTTGAAGGATGATTTCTCATTATGTTTGGATTTAGCGGGACCAAGATGTTGATGCATTATCATTAAATACTTGGATTTCACTTCGCCCTAGGTATATTTTGGTGCATGATCATTTTAATATTAAATTTCCCTTTGCCTTGGTTATGCATATGAATAGTGGTTAGGTAGGTTTCTCTATGGAGTAAGTTGACGCATAATTGTTTACGCATTAGTTCACTAATGCACTTGTCTCAAGGTTGTGGTATGAATTCCTTATGATCGATTAATTGTGTGAAATGATCGATAAGTGATTATGTTAATCTGGAAACAGATCTTGTGCTCACTTTCATATTGATGTTTTAATTATATAATGTAGTAACAAAAAGAAAAATATTTTTACCTGATGTACGTCGCTTTTGTTGTCGTAATGGCAGGGGCCATTACATATGGTATCAAAGTGGGTTCAACCCTATGAATGTGGATCGCCACACCTTCCACTGAATTAAGACCTTGATTAATACTCAACTCTAATTGAAATATTAACCTATCCATGTGGTAATCATGGCTAGAAGACGCCGCAGAAATTCTTGACATGGTAATAGGGGAGGATGCATGACACCTCCAGTATCACCTACGTCGGAGGGGTCCAACCCCTAAGGATAAGAAAAAGTATTAAGCATGAGCAGATTTTCATGTGGTATGTATTGGGTCTAACAAGGTGCTTCCATGGATTGACAGAGGGCTTGACTAACCGTATGTACTTAGATAAGTCCAGGGCACATGTACCCCTGAGGATCCACAACGTGCCCCATCCAGTGCTAGTATCATTCGTGGGGAACTCTAGAAGATTAGGTTCCCACGTCATGAGTGTCATGGATGCCTTAGCCACCAAGGCATGGATGGAGAACAAGGTGATGTGCTTCACACTTCGTGGTTACGACCTCTAACATGAAGGTCTGCATGGTGGTATTCAGCTAAAGCAGAGCACTCTTCTAGGGTGGGAGACACTCTTACCTCAGCTAATCATGTCTGTCAGAGCTATGTTATGGGAACAATTCAATGAATGGTTTTAGCAAAATAATTGTTAGATGAATTGGTTGAGCTCCAGCTTGAAGAGTTTCGTGCCTTACGACAAGGTGGTTGTACGGTGCCAGAGGAGATAATATTTATGAAGGTGCTCCAGTATGCCCTTCATCTGAACACAGAGAAGATAGAGTTCAACAATTTTGTGTGTGAACTTAACTCCAACTTTGTGAGAAGGAGAGGGTCTAAATCCCTCAGACATTGCATGATGCAGACCAATAGTCCTCTTAGTTGAAGAATAATTTACCATGGGAGTTAGGGCAGGATTTCTGCAAGACCGTCTAGACTGATGACATCTGGTGCCCAACAACATCAGATGCCATAAAAAAAAAACATCTTGGTATCAAGATACATTTCTAGAACCCTTGTTTACGACACCACGATGAGGGGTTCCTCATCAGAGAATTCCCTATAGGGGATCACCTCTTCAGCAACAACAGTGGTTGGGCCTATTCAACAGAACAAATGAGGGTTTCAGGTTGGAAGGCCATCAACTACTACTTTAGGGACCCATAATACTAGAACAAAGACCAGATGTTGGACATGTGGAGAGCCACATTACTAACAAGGTTGTCCATTTGAGAGGGCCAAAGCAGTCGATTCAATAAGACATACTACCATTGTGAATATGGGCAAGTCCCACAGGATTCATGACCACGGTAAATAACCACTAGGCCGAGCACTAGTCCACTATGATTGAGGTGTCAGGTGCCATCGTCAAATGAAATTTAGTATTTGTTAGACCTCGGTGCTATAGAGATATCTAATTATGGTACAACACTGAAGGGATTTAGGTAAAGGCATTTGATAGGACGATTTTAGATTTGTTGATATGGATTTAGGTACCAACCGTATGTTTGGAGGAAGGTGTATGAACCATCTCTTTAATCTAGGGATAGTGTAATGAAGTCCAACCTACATCACGATCATAATATCTTATGATGACATGATCAATATTGATTGGTGGGAATCGTATGATGAGACACTCAACGATAAGATGAGGCGATTGAGTTGGACCGATGATGAAGGACATAGATGTGTGATTGTAGGAAGAAAACATGGAGTATCCTCAAGGCTCATTTCCTCCCTACAACTACAAGACAAAACGTGCAAGGATGCAAATTATATGCATACTCAACATCGAGTGTCAAGAGCATGGTGAAAGGATTAGAAGACCTTTCAGTAGTACAAGATTTTATGGATGTCATTCTCAGAAGAATTACCAGGTGTTCCGCCCAAAGCCAAGATGGAATTTACCATCAACCTAAAACCTCGAACTGAAATGATGGCAAGAAAGCCTTATGAGATGTTGACCCCTGAGTTATAAGAGTTGAAAGTGCAACTGAAGGAGTTGCTGGACCTAGGATTTATACATCCAAGTGTATCACCTTAGGGTACTCCTTTTAATTTCATACGGAATAAGGATTGGTGGTGGAGACTCTACTTAATTAACATCGATTACTTGATGACATTTTGATATTCTTAGATAATGGAAGATCAGGATGAACTTTTTTTCTTGGTACTACAATGTTGTGAGAGAACAAATTACGGAAAGTGGTCGCAATGCTATTGAGGATTTATTTCTTAGGGAATGTTATCTCTAGTGAAGGTATCGTTGTGGATCCAACGAAGGTAGAGACTATTATTGAGTTGCTTGCGTTGATGAATGTCCCATAAGTGCATAGCTTCATGGTTTTAGCAAGATATTATAGACAGTCCATCAAGGGTTCTTTGAAGATAGAAAGTACGATTACAGAATTGCAGAAGAAGAACAAGAAGTTCTGTGGAGCGATAAATGTGTGGAAGAATTTATAAGGATCAAGGAGTTGTTGACGACAACACCAATAGTAAAATTCTCTAGCATGGACAAGGACTTCTAAGTATGCACTAATGAATCCAAGGAAGGTGTAGGCGGAGTATTGAGGCAAGATGGTTGAGTGATCACTTACATCACAAGGAAGTTAAGAAACCATGAGGAGAACTACGTGACGCACTATTGGGAGTTGTTAGCCATCATGTATGCCCTGAAAGTGTGGAGACACTACCTGATTGGACGAAAATTCGAACTAAAAATAGACCACGATGGTTTACAACACCTTTTTATGCAAAATAACTTGAACGTGCGGGAAAGACGTTGGTCAGAACTTCTTATCGATTACAAGTTAATATTTCCTACTTTAAAGGAACAATGAACAGAGTGGCAGACACGTTGAGTTGGAGACCACAGGTATTTTCAGTGATACCTCTTCAAACAAAGCTATGTGAAAATATTCTAACTACAGCATGATGCTGACTGACATAAGAGGGTAAGAAATTTTTCGGGCAAGACACCATGTTGGTACCAAAATTGAGGGATGTACTGTAGAAAACGACGGATGGCTGAAAACTAGAAATTGAGACTATATCAAGAAACGAGAGAATTCCCCCAAGCTTACCTAAACTTTGGAGGTTGTGGAATCTTGCAAATACTCAAAATTTGGTTTCAAAAATGACAACAACATTTGGAAAATTGAATGTACTTTCAATTCCTATAAATTGTTTTCATTTTCATTATTTTTATCTATTTTTTTTTAATTAAAAAAAAAATCACTACATAATATTTTCAGCACACATTATGATTTAGTGAAATGAAATATCTATATCTCTAAAAATACACAATGGAAAATTTAGAAAAAATTATATTCATAATCCTTAAACTGTTCTTTTGAAAAGGGTATTTTTAGATTTTACTTTTACGTAAAAATTAAGATAGATACAAGGTGGGGGAAAACATGTGTTTAAAATATTCAACGTTTTCATCTTGGTCAGCTTAAAAAAAATCTAGAAATTATAATATTCATTAGTAAGATTCAAAATTATAGTCATAATAAAATAGAATCTTTGTAGATTGTTGTTGTATATTTAGTTTGTTAAAATCAAAATTTTAATAATAGATACTTTGTTGGGGGAAAATTTAACTCATTATCATTCCTTTCATGTTTAAGGAACATACTGTTAAACAATTGTCAAATTGACATATCAAAAGTTAATAAAACGTTTTTGAAAAATAGTCAATGGAAAGCTAAAAAAATTATTTACAAGATTTTTTTTTACTGTAAAGTGAAATTCTAAATTAAAAAAATTATTTTTATATGTCAGAAGTTCAAGAACTTGAGAAAATATAGTTTTTTTTCTCATAGTTATATGATGATTTTATATGAAAAAAAACTATATTTTCACTTGTGAAAATATAGTTATATAATGATGTGTTATTTGATTATATTGTATCGACATGTGCTATTGACTAGTTTCTCCTCAGTGTGCAGGACTCTGGACTGATTGATGATGTTGATGGCATCGATGGACCTCCTTGGAATCTGGATCGAGTTAGGGAGTGGAATGTTTATGGTTTGAGAATTTTTGTTATTGCATATGTGACATACGACTGGTATATTATGATGTTGATTTTGTATCGCTAACATGTTTTGTTAATGGATGCATTCCAATGATAAATTTCTAACTAGACTCACATTTGGAGTAAAGGGGTTACACATGACAACGAGAGATATTAAGGTAGAGGTGTGGCAACAACCCTACCACAACCTACTAGCACTCTTGATGTGGCTCGAACTGTAGGTTAATGATTACCTAGTTCGAGAGATCCATGAGGTCATGAGGGCAGACTGTGACAATATCTCACGATGATTCTAAAGGGCATGCAATAAGGCAGGGTCCTTATTCCTTAGAGGCCCTTAGTCTCCCACAAGGTCTTTCGACGGAGTATTGACTCCAAGGGAAGATGTCTACCAAAATCAGTCAAAAGACGAGTGACATCCTTGGAGCATGTAGTGCATCTTGAAGGGCACGTCGCATAGATAAAACTTGAATGAATATGAGTGGCACCCTTGGAGCACGTAGTGCATCTTGAAGGGGACATCGCGGTTTAACAATGGTGATTCAATGAGCCTAGGTACCTATAAAACAATATCTTACCTTGACATGGTCATCCTTAAAATAATTATGCATCAGTAAAGTATTTTAGTTACGATTTTTCTCTTAAAAATTTGTTAAGCATAATTGAAATTAAATCCTAGGTCTAAGTAGGATATGAGGACAAAAATTTAACTAAGCAATTAATAAAATGGGGGAAAAATCAAATTTATAATTAAATGGAGGATTAAAGTATTTAAAGGATTAATTGTTGTTTATGTGAAAAACTTTCAAAATTCAAACTTAGACAAAAGGGGAAATTAATTCCAAAAGGAATGTGGAACATAGAAGGAATCTAATATAGAGAACTTTCCTAAAATGAACTTAAATAAGCTTTAAGAAAGACGTCAATCATTAAGATAACATGAGGGAATAAAGAGACATCAAAGAGCGTGTTTAGGAACGCTTTTAGGTGGGTGAGGGAAATTGAAAATTTAATCAAATTAATTAAATGAATTTCTGATGCAACTAAGGGATTAGGTGACAAGTGTATGGGGGAGAATATTCCTAATAAAAAATTAACAAAAAGAATTTAATGTGTATTTTGGAAACTAGTCTCTAAGACAACTCTATAAAAGAAATGACAAAGAAGGGGAATGGATCACAACTGGTATACATAAGGTTACGCCGCAGACATTTTTCTTGCCTGATTTTTCTTTTGGGAGTTGGGATGCCCAACTCGAATAGAGAGTGGTAGCTCGACCTTGCAAGGTGAGATATGAGCTAGTTTTCTTTGGTTTGTGTGTGTGGCCCCTTTGCGGATCGAAGGGCTCATGGGGAAGAAGAGTGCCCCTGGCATTGGCTAGGAGGTACCGGTGAAATCTAGACAGTTAGCAAGTGAGAGAGAGGAGGGAGCGCAAGCGTGGATTAACAGCATCGGCTTCGATGCCTTCGTTTACAGTATTTTATTTAATAAAAGTGTAATTGCATTGTGTTTCAAATGGTAATAATATTTGGTTATTTATATATGGCTTTCTCATTCGCCGCATCTGTACAAAAACACTGTTATCGAATATATTCTACTTGCAGCATGAATTGTATTAAGATTGATTTATTTATGAATGGTTTTCTTAAACGCCGCATCTGCATAAAAACCCCGTTACCGATCGGATTCTCCTTGTTGGTTAAATTTTGATAGGATTGGACGTATTTGTAATGTCCTAGAATGTCACGGCTATGATGAAACGCCTTCGCAAATTGCATTTCCTGAGCGTTGAGTTCCATAGAAGGAGTTTATCAAGAATAAATCTTACCTGTCTCATATCGTTCTTCATCCACAGAATGTTTAAATCGTTTACTCAGCGTTTTTTTTTAGCACCCAATGTCCTCTACACGTACTTCCCTTCGTTTTTGCTTCAAATCCTTGCCCAACGGTTGCGGAGTTTATGAATCCACTCAGCGAAATCCTGGG
Source organism: Picea engelmannii (assembly GCA_009831015.1). Taxonomy (NCBI): domain Eukaryota; kingdom Viridiplantae; phylum Streptophyta; class Pinopsida; order Pinales; family Pinaceae; genus Picea; species Picea engelmannii. The sequence goes on from ML778473.1 coordinate 241,274, forward strand.
TTCTCGCTCAGCTTCATCATGAACTGTTGTGGTTTCTTGCTTGGGATGTTTAGCTCAGCAATTTGTTTCTTCACTCAGCGAAGTTCTATTTACCTCGGTGTAAATAAAACCCTGTGTTCACGATGCCTCTGCCACACGATCGAGTGGAGGAACCCACACGATCTTCCACCTGTGTATCTTTGCGCCCTTTTTCTACAGTGATGTCATTTTCCAGAGTAAGTTCCACTTCGCCGGAAGCGTTCGCTGCTCGAATATTCTTGGTTTTATTTGGAATTTTTAATTGTTGACTAAACCATGGATTGTTTTCTCTTCTGTACAAAGAAACCTTAAGTCGTCGAATTCAGAAATTCGTGTTCCCTGGTCTTAAGAATTTATGAAACTTGGAACTTGAATCCCAAACATGGTGTCTTCTCAACGCCCTTCACCCAACTAGCCTTTTTTATCTCCGCGTTAAGCTTGAAGATTGCCTGCGCTTTTCTTTCTCCCCAGCAAATCTTCCTGGAGGCTTCCACTGCGGTTTTCCTTAGTTTTCGCTTTACGTTTTGCATTAAGGTGACGAAGGAGAACCACCTTTTGTATTTTGTATTCCTTGGATAACCCAAGAATGAATGTTCCCCGAAGTACGCCGCAACTGAGATTTTTGAGAGGAATGTATTAGTTTTTGCAAGGGTTATGTTGTAACACTTGTTAGGGTCGCTTCCCTTTGTGTTGTTTTATTTAGTAAATGGAATAGAGTTCCCCTTCAAGCTTCTTTTAGTGTTTGAATTTTAACTTTTTAATTATTGTTTTATAACCTAATTATATATAATTATGTGTACTTGAACCTAAATTGGCAAGGGAATTTCAGAATTCCTTCTTACATATGTTGAATTGGAGCGTCGAAACCAACCTTGATGCTAGATGATTAATTGTATATGTGCAATTTAACTAAGGGTAATAGTTAAGAACCTCCCTTGAACCTAAGTTAAGGCGAGGCTTAGTAGTGGAACTGCGTAGTAGATGAACCGGTAGCGCGCCTTAAATAAAGATGAAGTAAGTTTATTTAATGTTGTTTACCACGTGCTACAAAAATAAATTAAGGTCACTCTTACGCCTTAATCTAATAGTGATCTTGACTAGTTTGAGTAGTTAATTTGCTTGCTCAATGAAAATAAGGGTGAGAATTACTCGGGTATCCTTTATAAGGTAAGGTATGAGTTCTTGGAAGAGTGACTTCCACGAATGGATTTTGAAGGTATGATGGTTTATCTTTTAGACTTCTTGTGCACTGATTTTTAAATCAAAGTATCACGGTTTAGTTCTTAGAATTCTTGCACAACAAATTTTAACGGAATGTATGATGGTTTAGCTTTTAGATTTCTTGCGCAATTGTTGGCACAGAGACAGACCCAGGGTTCAATGCTTAACAATGCACAAAGAAAACCCCGACTACTAGTCGTTTCGGCAACACTCGTGAAGCAGGCAAAATCTCACCTGAGGTAGAAGCAGGGGAGGTTACAGGACGCTGGTGTCTGTAACCAGGCTGGGACATGATTCTATGATAAGAGCATTTCATAGAATATTTTGCTAACACTTAGTAAGTGAACATGCATTATTTTATTGACCTCATTAACACCGCACAACATAATAAAAGACAGACAAGTACAGTAACAACAAGTGATTATGAACCCTAAGCACTTAACACTTAACACTGTGAGTTAAGTCTAGCATTCATTTACCCTTTAACATAAGTAAAGTACTTGAGAAACAAAATATATATTCATTACACATCATAATCAAAGCAGCAAGCAAATGCATAACATAAATGACACTGCACAAAGAAAACCATGAGACACCATATATACGTGGTTCACCCTAGGGTTGGGCTACCTCCACAAACTGCTTTGCCTCTTTATTATTCGCCAACATCTTACATCTAGTCCCTCCTTTGCACTAAGCCACATAGTTGAACTTCACACAAGACACAAGATTCGTGCACTAAGCACTAGATCCTCCTTCTTTACATTCCAAAAATAGGTCAAATGCATAGAGCCAAAATCTCTTATCATGACACTTAGCACCTGCTCCACACTGAGCATCACAAGCACTAAGCGTATTTTACAAAATCACAGTCGAGCACAAAGCCCCAACCACATACATTCCTTCGCACACAAAACTACTCCTTCTACAATACATTTCTCTTTATTTATAATTTACAAAATCTTACAATAAGGTGTAAACATGGGGAAAACCCATTGGTTGACATGCCATAAACCCGTTACAAAACCCATAGGACCCCTTATTGGGTCCACATAACCCTAAAAATAGGTGATATCCACAATCTCAACTCCTCTTGGGCGCTCCTACTTTGACCAATGTGTCGAAGTCCAAAAGTGGGCCAAAACCTCCAAAAATGACCAAAGTTTCCCCAAAACTTGGTCGAGGGCCAACAGGCCCCCAACACTCACTTGTGACTCATCTTGAGTCACTCAGGTCCAGACAATGCTTCTTCAAAAGCCTCAAGATTAACTCGAGATACCTCGACTTGTTGCCTCACCTGAGCCTCCTGCTCAACGAGCTCTTGGAATGTCTACTCTGTAACAGACCCTTCCAAGCGATGTTCTACTACTGCAACTACTTGATCAAACTAGGAACCCTTGTCATTGATCTCATTGAACACCTTGCAAGCTTCATCCTGAACAGGTTGTAACTTCCGTGTTACATCCATCACCTTACCCTAGAGGGTAGTGATATGTTGTTGTACTGTGCACTGCTCCTGGGATATCTTCACACTTTCCACTACCCTAAGCAACTTCATCTGCCCCTGCAATGAAAATGTTTGTTGTTGTGCCTCCTGTAATTGAGCCTCTAGCTTCTTTAACTCTAGATCCTCGATGAGATGTTCATACGTCTAGGAACTTCTGTCATTCAACTATTTACATGCTGAGGAAAGAGATTTTATACATGCTACTGTGTTTTTGGTAGACTCCTCCCTCTGGTCACGCACCTCCTGTGGAGTGCTCGAAATTGTTTGGGTCTCCAATTCAACTATCCTAACATAAAATTGTTGGAGGGTCTCGACGAGCTTCACTAATTGAACTTCAAAAGGCTCTTGTTCCTCCTATACCAATCTTGGCACATAGCAACACACTTTTCTTATTGCTTCTTTGACCACGGCCTCCTCTGTGAGTAACTCCTCTTTTTCGTTATGTAGCTAGGCTTCGCCAACTTTCTTTTCCTCCTGAAGCTTCGCCTGAAGCTCTTATTTCTCTTTTTCATAAGAAGCTACATTGTTTTATGTTTCTCGTAACTGTACTAGGACTTCATCTTTCTCATTTTGCAAGGCTTATGTAGCCTTCTCCTTCTCTTCCCGAGCTCTCTGGAATAGAGATTCTAATGGATCAACAAGCCTTCTTAGCTGGGCTACTCTTTAAATGGTCATTTCACTTTGTTCCCTTCTATATCCCTTCAAACCCGCCTCCAATACTTCGACTTGTTCTGGAGGTATTCCTTTAAGGTTAACCTCAACGTCAAAGTTGGGGCTAGGCTGTAGTGTTGCAGGGGTGGGAAACTTGATTCTATACTAGGGGAGTGTGATCCAAATCCATGGTTCACCTTGTGGAGTTGATTCATCCCCCAAGTTTGTGGTCTATGATGAGGAAGGTGTAGACGATGCAGTAGGCACTACGCGGACCAAGCAAACAACCTACTGCACTTCCTTCAACTCTCTCTCAATCCTCTCACATAAATCCACCTATTTCTCTTCATATCTATGAAACATGTCTTCAGAGACATTCTCCATAGCCCTACGGACTAGACTAAAGTCATCGCCAATGAGAGTGGCTTCCAACTGTGGCTTATTGGAATGCATTTTCTTCCTTTCTGAAGGTTTCTTTGGAGTAAATTTCCTCTTTTGTGGGGTAACTATGCCAATAGGGAGATATTTAGGTGGTGGGGTGCTAGATCCTATGAATGGTGATTCAAATGTAGCTTCACTTCCTCCTTTCTCTTCTTCTCCTTCATCTCCTCCTCAATGTCCTTCTTCTCCATCTTCTCCTCCTCCTGGCGAGCTAGACCCACGATCTCTAGAGGTTTCCTCTTCTTCCTCTTCGTCACTCTATATGTCTTGGACTTCAAACTGCTTTTTGCATTTCCTTTGTTTCTTTGTCCCACTAGATTTTTTGACATGTTTAACTTGCATAACCATCAGGCTTCCTATATTATCAGTGTAAGATAACTCTACATCACTGATAGGTATAAGAAATGATTTTGGCCAATCCTTTATAATTGGTTCCATATCCACATTTGTGATCTCATAGTATGACTACAATCTTTCCTAGTGCTCATCACTTCACGTGGTGATGTAAATGAAGTGGGGATTAGAGGGAAACTTTGCTATGGGATGATACTAATGTAGGGTACACAATGTCATATGAGGGAATGGTTCAATGGAAATTTTCAATTGTTTATAATATCTGTGAAACATAGCATTAGACTGCCACTACTTCATCATTTCATTGGTATACCATAGGGTGGAAAATTGAGCGGTCAGGGACTCTGTAGGTTCAATATATAAGAAAGTATCTCGTTCGGTTATCTGCCAAGCCACAAATGCAATCAATATGATCAACCAACTATATTCGAACTCATATCCTAAGTCTTGGGCTTTGCGAGAATATTTTTCTCAATCATTGATGAGGTAGTTCTTCTAGTTCATTTGCAGGCCCTCCACACTCTTTCCTGTGAGTTCCACCATGAACCCGATCACTTGTGTGGTGCGGTTCTTCCTAACCATACATGATTTTAGGGCCTAAATTTCACTCATGGGCTAATTTTCCATTGTTTTTCCAAAAATGAGATTCGCTATTTTAAAAATAATTCGCCCAAATTCTATAGGATAAAATTATTTTACCTTAAAAATCGCCAAAAGTTTATAAAAACTATATAAAATACTTAGAAATTTGAATATTTTTTTAAAAATATCGCCAAACATTTATAGTTGACATATGCAAGATTAGTAATATTCGCCAAGATTTCTACATTTTAAAATAAATTTCCATCCTTAAAATCATCCTTGTTCCTAACTAGCTTTCCATCTAGGAGTTGACAAGTAAGGTGCACTACGCCATCCTGTATGGAGGCTACCTTGTAACCTCACTTCCCCTTTTCTACCTCTCCATAGGATTCTTTGATGTGTTGTGCTAAAGAACGGTCTGAGGTGTTCTCTAGGTAGAACTGTTGTGGGTTAGGACCCTTCAAAATTAAATTTGTGATCTGGTATATCAATGTCAGATCCACAGTAATTCTTATGTCAATCCATAGATATCTTCCATGATAGAATGACATAAGGAGTTTAACACAAGCATTAACCTCCTAGTGGCAACCAAAATGAATAATCTTTGTTATGTTTAATATGGTTGAATGCACCAACTCCTTGATCTATGGCTGTAGGTTGAGGCTAGGTTTCCTTCTAGTTGTATTCATTAAGTAATGGTGACAAGCTAGCATGGCATGGTTCTTCCAGTATCCTAAGTTGAAGTCACTATGCTTCAACATCGAGATCTGCCCTAACTGACTCCCTACTATGATAATTCCTTTTGGAATGTACGTAGTGAACAAAGAGTGCTCAAAATCATCAAGGATGTTGTCGTCGTTAACAACGCCAACCAAAGGTAGAATATACTCAGGCAGTATTGACGAGATCTGCTTCACATTAGCCAAATCACTACGGTGTTTGCTTCTTTGTTTAGTTATGGGGTTGATGCAGGCAAAAAAATGTCTAATGGAAGTGGAAGCCTGTAGTCCCCTAGTTGATGATGCTTCAATACCTTCAGATACAGTTCTATTGGCCATGAGTTTCCTAACAACTTGCTTGACATACTTCTCAAAGTCATTGACTTTGCCCGACATTCTAGTTTTTAACAGACAATGGATAGACAAAAAAATAGACAGAGTATACTTTCAGATAATGACAGGTAGCACAATTTGATACTTGGAGAGTTATTGACTGATCTCAGTTATTCACAGTTAGAAAAATGTGGTTCTAGCACCATGATCGATGAGTTAAATACGCAAGGCGACATGACGGATCTTCCAATGGACAGGAACTAGATTTAAATGCTTCCATTAATGTAAATCTAGTTTTTATGGTGTGGTCTCAACTTCCAAAAGAAGTCTATAAACCCATAAATTTGTTTCATAACCGTTATGGAGCGTTAGTCTAACGGTCAAGGCACATCCAATAGTTATATAACTTCACGAGGGTGAAGTCCAAATCTACACGGACCCGTTGTTCTAGTGAGGTTCAAACCCTGCGAACCTGCCTCCTACAAGGTTTCATTGTGTGAAGTCTTTCATCTAGTTTCCTTGTCTTCTTGTAGATTTTCCACCTTAGCCTTCATTTTATTAGCTTCCTTGCCTTTTTTCCTATTATCTGAGTCTCTTTAACTATTTCTGGAATCCTCTTTCCATTTTTATTCTTATCTTCCCCTAGTGTAGTGGCTTCGCACTGTTGAGGTACCCTCAAAGGTTCTGAAGTTAATATCCCTTTTCTTAACACTTCATCAGTGGGAACACTTGTCTCTTGTATAGATAGTTCCTTCAAGCCTTATTGCATTCTTTCAACCTTAATAGATAATTCTTTTTCTTTATGTCCCTCCTGCGTTGTTACTTTTCTCTGTAGATTCGACTTATCCTCTCATTCTTCTCTTAGTTTGTCTATTTTCCTAGCTATGAGATCCCTTAATTCTTTATTTTTATTTTATGTAGCTTCTTTGTCTGCTTTCCTTATGATTTGATCCTTCTGAATCCAAGTCTTACCTTAAAAAATTGGGAAAGGAGAATTGTCCTCAACAAACTTAATGACTTAAAATTCTTCTTCAGTCAATGTTCCATTAACAATAATAGGTACAATAGTTACTCTTCCACATAAAGTTATCATCTTTCCATTAAAAAAGCCTATCCTTCCTAAAGAATGAACCATAATAGGCTTTCCCAAAACATCCCAAGTTTCTTCTTTCATAATAATCACTTGTGTTTATTCATCCAAGACTACAGTATATGTTGAAGTCTTTTATTCTTGAACTTATGAGTTGTTTTATTTTCAGGCTTTCTGATAGACTGACATCTTTATGAACATACATTATTTCTTCCAACTGTAATAACATAGTCTGAACTTATTTTGAACTTTTTCTCTTTATGACTTTCTAACATACCCTTAGTCTCTTGACTCTTTTCATAATTTTCTTGTCTTATGTCCCTCCCTTCAACTTTAGAAATAATCCTTGGAGAATCCTCAATCTTATGACCAACAACCTTACAATAAAGAGAAATAGGGCCTACCTTTTTGAATTCCTTAGCAAGATGTCTTGAGCTTCTTCAATTATAACACAAAGTCAATCATCTTTTTCTCTTAAATTTTCCCCAATATTTTATGTACTGTGCACTTCCCATTGGATCATAGTGTTGGACCTGCAATCTACAAAAAATATTTCTAGGTTCTTGCATCCACTGATCAGTCAAAAAACTCTTTCTATGCATAGGAATAACATATCTTTTTTTATTTCCATTACATTTACTCAAATCAACTCTTTCTTTCAGCTGCGCCCTAACATTCAATCTAGGGAAGAATCTATTAAACATACTTAAATTCATGCTTTCAAAATAAAAATTTTCACTTATCTTTCTATTACCAAAGCACAAATCTTGCATCTTTTAGAATCTTACCTCTTTTCTTCAGAACAACTTAATTTCTTGGCACAAAGCTTCGCAATTCAAGTAGAGTATTGCGCACTTCAGCAACAGACCTATGCGCAGATCTTTTCTTTTTCTTTACTTAAGTTCCTAGCAATCATAGTTTCAGGTCGCAACAACAAAACCATTTGTTGTCATAGGGGTAGATCTAGGGTTCAATGCTTAACATCACACCAACAAAACATTGACTACCGATCATTTCAGAAACACCTATGAAGCAAGTGAAGTCTCACCTGAGGTAGAAGGAGGGGGGGTTACAGGGCACATGTGTTTGTAACTAGGATGGGACACAATTCTGTGATAAGAGCACTTCATAGAATATTCTGTTAATGCTTAGGAAGTTAACATGCATTAGTTTATTTACCTCATTTACACCGCATAGCATAATCAAAGACAAATAAGCACAATAACAACAAGTGATTATGCATCTCGATCACTTAGCATTTAGCACTATGAGTTAAGTCTAGCATTCATTTACCCTTTAACATAAGTAAAGTACTTGAGCCACAAAATACATATTCATTACACATCATAATCAAAGCACCAAGAAAATGCATAATAGAAATCACACTGCACAAGAAAAACCATGAGACACAAGATATAAGTGGTTCACCCCAGGGTGAGGCTACGTCCATAAACCACTTTGCCTCTTTATTATTCACCAAAATCTTACATCCAGTCACTCTTGTGTACTAAGACACAAAGTCAAAATTCACACAATACATGAGATCTACACAATAAGCACTAGATCCTCCTTCTTTACCTTCCAAAAATAGGTCAAATGCATAGAGAGAAAATATCTTCTCACGACACATATCACATGTTCAACACTAAGCATCATAAGCTCTAAGCACAATCTACAAAATCACATTCAATCATAAATCCTTGACCACATACATTCCTTCGCACAAAAAACTACTCCTTATACAATACATTCCTCTTTATTTGTACTTTACAAAATCTTACAATAAGGCCCGACGATGGGGAAATCCCATGGGCCGACATCCCATAAACCCATTACAAAACCCAGAGGACCCCTTAATGGGTCCACATAACCCTCAAAATAGGTGAGATACGCTATTTCATCTCTTCCTGGGCGCTCCTACTTCAACCAACATGTCAAAGTCCAAAAGTGGGTAAAACCTCCAAAACTAACAAAAGTTTCCCCAAAACTTGGTCAAGCACCAACAACAACTGACTTTTAAATGAATGTTTGATGGTGTACCTTTAGACTTCTTGTGTAATGAATTCTAAGGTATTGTATATTGGTTTATAATTTAGTCTTCTTGTGCATAATAAATGTATTTGGGCGAATCATTTCTCATTATGTTTAGATTTAGCACCACGAAGATGTTGATGCATGATCATTAAATACTTATATTTAACTTCTGCCTCAGTATATGTTGGTGCATGATCATTTTAATATTAAATTTCCCTTTGCCTTGGTTATGCAGATGAATAGGGATTAGGTGGCTTGCGGTATGGACTAAGTTTATGCATTAGTTCACTAATGCGCTTGTCTGTAGGTTGTGGTATGAATTCCTTATGATAGATTAATTGCGCACAATGATCTATAAGTGATTATGTTAATCTGGAAACATATCTTGTACTCACCTTCATACTGATCTTATAACTACCTAACATAGCAATAACAAGAAAAATATTTTTACCTGATGTATGTCCCTTTTATTGTCGTAACAGTGGGGGTCGTTACATATAAAAATATTATATGCTTATATTTGAGGTTGAGAATATCCAAATGGCACTTGAGCTTAATCTGGGTGTATATTTAATTCATGGGACAGTCCAACCACAAAGGTAACGATTGACTTTGTGGAAGTTAACGATTGACTTTGTGGTTGGTATTCACATGATCCAAATTTACAATTAGGTTAAGGATGGTCATATGACACCTAAATTTAAGTTGATTGTTGATTCGAGTATGGTCCAACCACAAAGTAAACTATTGACTTTGTAGCTATCCCTGAAATGACCCAAATCTACAATCAAATTAAAGATGACCTAACATAATAAAGTAGAGTTGTAATTTGTAATCCAATCAACTTTAAAAATAATACAACAGAAGGATTAGTCATGAGTGAAAACAAAGTAGTATGATTTGGATTCTTGAATTGTTGAAGAATATTAATGATCAACAAATAAGAAGTTGATTTTCATAGAGTATGTTGTTATGAGAGTAAGAAGATATTGGAAACTTTCGAAGCAGGATCCTATTTGGAATTTTTCTTGATAGAAAATTATAAGACAAGTTTAACACAAGTTTAGTGACAACAAATATGTGAGATTCATAAAGTCATTGGATGCCATCTTCATTGGGGTCCAAATTGTTCAATTGTGCCAATGACCCCAACATGTTGGGTATGGTGTCATACAATGTATTGGATAGGGATGTCAGCTCCGATACTTACAAATGCCTCATCATTCTGATTAGGGAGGGTATTTCTCTGCTCAAATAATTATGCGACAATGCATTAAAAAAATCCATACTATAATTACTTGGAAAAGGCATGCAAACAATGCCCATTAACAAATATCTCGTTGTGAAAATCACTTATCTACACATGGTATTTAAACCTAATTTCACTTATCTTCACATGGTATTTAAACTGCACATATTCATGCTATTGAATTAATTAATTTGCATAGCAAAATAGATTCCCTCCACTCAAATATTCCCATGGAAATGAATTTGGCTCCTAACAATACTCTTAGGATATCTTGACATGCATAGCTATATTGTAGAGTGCTTTCCTATTTAAAATATGTTCAACTACTATAGTTGGTAGTAATTAGGGTCGAGGTTGGATGTGTTATGGTAAAGTTTTATTTTCCATGATTTTAAATCATATTTATAAATAATAATAATAATAACAAATCGATAAAGGTTCTTCTCCTGTGTAGGGTTCGGCTCCACAAAGGCTTATAAAACCCAAGAAAAAAATTTAATTTAAGGAATGGTATCCTAACATTTTATTTTACTTCATAATCAACATATAACCAAAATTTATTGAACTGAACATAATAACTTATGAACAACCTTATAACCCTTCATATTCCTTAAATTGCATAAAATAAATACGTAAATTAAAATACCTTGGTCTGATGCTAACCTTCCGCTTGTCTTGTTGATCTTCCTGCTGTTGCCTTGCCTAGTTTGAAGCCATGGACCAACTCTACCCAAACCGTGTTTCCACCCTGCCAACTAGGAAAACTTCCTAGCTCCAGGATACCATATGGATATCCTGGCCCCCGTGCCCAAAACCCCCATCAAACTAGTCCCCCCTGTACTAATCCTTCCTGACTATAGAACTTAACTCCCCTGTACAAATCCAAGAGAACCCTCCAAAAATGATCCCCCCCTTTTCTTTCGTAAGCCTCCTCCCTTCATATCCTTCCTTCACTGCCCTTTTCTCCTCATTTATTTCCTTATCTATACATTCATTACCTTATCCACATAGTTAATGCCTTACGCTATTATTTAATGTTTCCTTATCCTTATTTTTAATGCTTCTTATCCCTTTGCATACGTAGATCATTTAATTAAACAATTAAATTTATTAACCTTCTTAAATTGATTACCCTGTTCATTCAATGCGATAGGTAATTAAATATTTAATTAATTAATTATTCAAAATTATAACAATTAATTAATTAATTAATATTATTATGCCAATATTTGTTTAGTTAATAACATGTTAGAAAAATTAATTACCTAATAAATTTTACTTAATAATCCCTAAGCATATATTCAACTAGGGTTGTTACATACACCCACACTTCAGGAAACTTCATCCCGAAGTTAAGGTATCTTATGCTCAAAGGAAAAGAAACATGGTTCACACATTCATAACAATTAACCAAAATTAATAGTACATAAGTAAAGAAAACTCATACATACTAGTGTATATGTACAATAAATGCATGTGTAGCTAGTACATACAAGTCTCGTGCATGTACTAATAATCAAAACTATCATCGTTTAGTAATTTATGTATGCATCAAATCTAGTCAGCAAGACTAGTCTTTTATAAATGACAACAAACTAATCAATTGTTTGAGAAATCCTTTAATTACTATTATCCAGTTCAACAATTTTTATTTAGAAAACTGTGGTTTAGTTATGTAATTATGAATATTCATATATACACATTTTTATTTTTATTTTGAAGGGAAAACATTAAATTCCACCACAAGACTGATCTCTATACCTTCTCAACTATTACTACTCATCCTTCCTCCCTAACCTACTTCCATCTCCATTACTATCCTCCCTTTGCTAGACTATCTTGAAACATCAACTATATTGACCTAACTCCAAATAGAACCCGTAAGTGGAAATGTCGCGATCTCGACCAAGCTTCCCTAGCAGGCATCTGATAGTCATGATCACATGTCTTGGGGAGAATGAACTAACACCGTCCTCTCATGACTTCAAGTATTGGAGGATACACGGTGGGAAATTCCTCCACCCCTCCTAATCATAACTAGGGTCCACACCCTACAATGGAATATACAGTGGCACCGTGTTGTTGGCAGTTTTGTCATCGTTTGTTCGGTTTTGGGCCGTGTCATCACCTGAAATCATGCACTGGTCCACATATCATAGAAATGCATCCAAACCAATATAATTTCACATACAATATTCATACTATAATGTTTCTTGGCTAGTGTTCATAATATCCACTTTCATCATCTTTATCCTTTGGCTATTTCATAGCCCATAACCTGCAGATTAGTCTGTAACACAAACTCATACATTTCTATGCATTATCATCATGTAATTGCATACTATCATCATTTCAATTTGGTATCCCT
>ML778473.1:265632-277868 GCA_009831015.1 Picea engelmannii
AATCGGAATGTCTTTCCATGCTTAGGAAAGTTGATTTTTGTGCACAAGTTAGTAACGCACTTAATGTATAAGGTTAGTAATGAAATAATGTGTACAGTTAGTAATGCACTCTAATGGAAACAATAGTTTCTTCTCTCAAAATTAATTTTCAAAGGCATTGTAACACAAATAAGTGAAAGTTACACTAATGCATTTTTACAACTAATGAATTATAAATATCTTCGCCTGATCATGCTCTATGAATGCTATCATAAAATGTGGGTGTATGTTGTCTTTAAATATGGATATTTTAGGTCAATACCTTAGTGTCTTTGCATAGGGTCCCCGTTGTTATTTAAATAAGGTCATTTAAATACCGCGTTTGCTACATCATGTCATTGCTTAGATGGTGGTTTCCGGATGTGTGCACTTATGATGATGATTTATTTGCTCTAGGTAAGGAAAAATGCTATGGCGTACCGAAGTCATGGAATATTGTTTATAAAATCCCTAGTTGTCATGTATTGCTGAATTAGGAAATTGTGATGTTCTTACCTTAACATAATGGCAAGATTAGAGTACGCTTATGACCTTTAAATCCTTGTGGCTACTGTCCTTGGTGTGACTCTGTTACCATATGCTAGTGGCCTTGAGCCCCCTCCCTTGGGAAATGTCCTCAAGGCCTTCCCTACGAATCCAGGATGATGCGGAAATGTTGGTCTTGTACCCTCGATTAAGTTCATGTGTTCCTTCACATAATGCACATTTTCCACTGCTTCCACTACTGAAGCTGGTTTCCACATCTGCACCATAGCTCTTATCTTAGGGTTCAATCCATAGATGAAGCCCTTTGCCTGTCGTTGGTCATTATCCATATATGAAACATATTTGACCAGTTCCATAAATCTGATCTCATATTATTATACAGTTCTATTTCCCTGTAATAAGGCATGAAATGCCCCTACCTATTGTTTCTCGTAGTATGCTGGTATATATTTCCTTCGGAACCTCTCCTCGAAAAGTTCCCAATATACTGTGTCTAGGGTAAGGTGCAGTTGTCTTTCCAAGTTGCCCCACCAGTTCAAGGCATTGTATCTTAACTGAAAAATTGTGATCTTTTCCTTTGAGTTGGATGCATAGTCCCTTAAGGAAAAACACCCTGTCATGCCTTCCAACCATGCTTCCACGCGTTCACTGGCACGACCCCCGACAAACTCTGAAAGTTTGATCTTCTGCAATTCTCGCATGATGTATTCGGGTGGAGGTCCTCTCCTTGAATCCCTTGATGCTTCTGGATTACCTGTTCTATATGGTGGGGGTTCCACTTCAGTCCCTATCGGTTGTCACCCCTTTAAAGTCTCATTAATGGCTTCCAACGAGCGCAGTATGAGAGCTAGTTCTGGTGATGGTGGTGGCAGCACTGGTGGTGTTGGTGGTGCTTGTGATGATGCTCCCCTGCCTTGACTCCCTCGAGTACTGACCATCCTGTATGATTTAACCTACATCAACCAAAGTTGTCAAGATGAGTTCAAGGAAATTTCAAATTGGTGCTACTCAAACTAGAAACAGGGTTAGGCATAAGTTTTCTTTACTTGTCTATAAATAAACATTACTCCTTTATGGGATTGGCTAGGTTAGGATTAGGATTAAGCGTCTAAGCTTAATTTCTTCACCCTTATGAAAAAAACTATTGGTTCCCTTGCCCTGTAGCTATGCTAGCCTTCTGCCATTCTCTCCAATTCCTATGCTTACTCTCCTAGTGCATATGTCAGCTCCTCCCCGCTTGTCCTAGTCTAAGTCCTTTTAACTTTTTTCTTACAACTAAATATCCTTTGATGCTTGACTCAAGAGTTTTTCCTTGGCATGTAGTGTTGGTGTTGTCGAATGCTGCATTGAGATTTAGCGTTGACTTGACTGGTGGAATGTAGTGGAGGGACTTGGCACTTGGCTTGATGAGTTGTGTGTACAGTCTCGTGAACCTGATGCTTGGACAATCAGAGTTTATACTTGGGATACAAAGATCAGAAATGCTAAATAAGCCTTTACCTTGATTTACTGTGCATTCACCAATTATGATTCAACTTGGTTAGCTGGCTCTGGATCAATAGATTAGGTAATAAGCCAATTAGTCTTAATCTTCATACTGTTTCTTCCTAATAATAATACCACTCTAATTCCTACAGTGTTACCATTAATCTAATTAAATATAAGAATTTATTTGTAAAGTCTTATGAGGGCGCATTGGTGTTAGCATTCTTCTTAAGTCTTGGGCTTGGTGGGTGGTCACGGGCTCAAAACCCATGGACCCAAAAACATTTCAAATTCCTTTTATAACTCTATTTATTAATATTATATATATATATATATATATATATATATCTTATATTATATATATTTTTTTTGTTTCAATTTAATTATATTAGTTTTAAATCTTTAAAACTAATGTTTAAACTTTAAACATCTTAATAGATATAAAATATATTTAAACCTTAATTTTATCCTCTTTTTTTCTTGTTAATAGTTAATAAAAAAAATTAACGATTTAAACCATTGAAATTTAAATTTAGTAAAATTTAAAAAATTAATTTAAATAAATAATAAAATAAATAAAATATAAAATTAAATAAAATAAATAAAAACATTAAAAAATCAAATCGGGCACACATGAAGCCCATGTGCCCGCTTCGTCCAAAATAATCCTACACCTATCTCTCCAAACCCTAAACGCTTCCTTCCTCTGCCGCCTCTCCACTTTTCTCTGTCCCTCTCAGCGGGCTGAATGCCCTTCTCTGAGCACCGGTGCTTGGGCGATGGCTTCTATGTATTATGTATTGCGTTTGTCTTGGAGGTGAGTGAGCTCTCTCATTCCTTCGGTTGTTGCATGCTCTGTAGTTCCTCGTGGGATTCACATTTCAGCACTAGGCTTAAACCAATGTATGGGGTTTTCTTTTCAATGATTTAAACCAATGTATATGGTCGGTGCACATTTGGTGAATTCCATTTGAATTTCTGAGTTCTTGAGCATTTGGCGGGGACAATGTGTAGTCCTCACTCTTTGGTGCAAGCGACTTCATTTTTGAGGCATTGAGCAACAATCATGACTGGATAGATATACGTATAGAGAGGGATTCTATTCACATATCATATATCATGGAGTATATTAGTTTGGAGGGGCTTCATATGGATGGGCGTCAACCATTGGAAATGTGACAGCTACATGCATAGCTGGGAATTGTTGACAAAGCCGATGGCTGTGAGATCTCTTGTTCCTTTGGTTGTTTCCCACTCCGTAGTTCCTCGTGGGATTCACGTTTCGATGCTAGGCTCAAACCAATGTATGGGGTTTTCTTTTCAATGATTTAAACCAATGTATATGGTCGACTCACATTTGGTGAATTCCATTTGAATTTCTGAGTTCTTGAGCATTCAGCGGGGACAATGTATATACGTATAGAGAGGGATTTTATTAACATATAATACATCATGGAGTATATTAGTCCGTATAGAGAGGGATTCTATTCACATATACGTATAGAGAGGGATTCTATTCACATATAATACATCATGGAGTATATTAGTCCGGAGGGGCTGCATCTGGATGGGCGTCGACCATTAGAAATGCGACAGCTACATGCACAGCTGGGAGTTGTTGACAAAGTTGATGGATCTACTATATTTGATATGGGGAACAAAAAAGTCATCGCAACTGTATATGGGCCTCATGAGGTTCAGAACAAGAATCAACAACTTCCTGATCATGCATTGGTTTGTTGGCTATGACCACTGGCAATGTGACTGAAAATTGAAATTTGCTGCCATGTGAGTCTGGCACATTTTTCATCACTTGGCTTTTGAAATAATTAACCAAGTCTGAGGCTAAGCATTCAATCTTGGTGCTTGTGCACTGGATTTGTGTATATATTTTTTTGAATTATTATTAAAAAAAATTATTTATGTTGTGCATCTCGAGTTCTCTTCAGCGTGGCTTTGTGCTCAGTGTTTGTCGGCATTTGATGTTGGGCGAGTGGCTCTCAGTCGTACGTTTTGAGGTTAGGGTGCGATGTTCTTGGCACAATTTTTAATTTCCTGGGGAGGAAGCATCATCCACGTGTGTGTGGTTCCATTTTATCATATGTAGATTTGGTTTTTATAATGGTTGGGGGGGACGGAAGTCCCAGGGTCAAACCCGTGGGCTTCCCCTCTATACACATATATTTGTTATACATTTGATGCATGCGATTTTTGTTTATATTTGTTATACAGCTTTGGTTGCAGAAATAGGAAGGTACTATAGCATTTTTTTCCACTGCAATCATACAAAATAAAACAAATTTCATTTCTGTAGTGTTTTCTAGCAAAAAAAATAAGTTTATGTTCTTGATCTGCACTTTTTAGTGCAGGTTTGGTGAGAAACTATAGTGATTTTTTGATTTTCATTCGTCTACACATCATATAGAATAAAAATATTGCATTCATACAGTGGTTATTCATCATTTCCAGTGAGATTAACTTGTTGACATGAACCTTTTAGCATAGAGATAGAAGGAAATTGGAGTGAAATTTCATACTTTTGAGTTTGTACTTTCACTATCAAAACTTCGCTCTTTGATTGTGTTCATTTTGTGGGTGTTTTAGCTCACTGATCTGCAAATTTTATTGCATAAAGAGAAAGATATTATCACCTATTAGTGAATTTACTTAGTGCTTTATCATCTAGGATCATTATTTAGTCATATTTGCTGGTTGACCTAACATTTTATTTGCAGATTTCAGCCTAAATTAGTTCCTAACAACATCTTTAGTTCACTAGTTTGAGGTCATATTAGCTCCCCAGGAACCGTATTTTATACCTTAGATCACTTAGAAAAACCACCATGGTTGGAGAATCACCAACCTAGACCGAGAGGATATGAGCAAGGTGACATTGAATCATATGCTAGAATTTTCCGGAGTCTCTTATTGTGTTTGCAGAAAAGGAATTTCCAAATGATAATACTATGCAAGTCATATGAAATACTGAACTGACTTTGAAATCATTTCATAACAGTTTAATTACCTTGAGAAAGCCTAGCATGCTCATATGCTTCCATGCATAGGCTGTGCAGGTAGGTAGGTAGGTAGGCCCTTGGTTCCATATTTTGAACCAGGGCTCTGATACCATCTATAGGGTTCAGCTCCACAAAGCCTTATAAAACCCAAGAAAAAAATTTAATTTAAGGAATGCTAACCTAACCTTTTATTTTACTTCATAATCAGCATATAACCAAAATTTATTGAACTGAACATAATAGCTTACGAACAACCTTATAAGCCTTCATATTCCTTAAATTGCATAAAAAAAATACGTAAATTAAAATACCTTGGTCTGATGCTAACCTTCTGCTTGTCTTGTTGACCTTTCTGCTCTTTGCGCTTGTCTTGTTGACCTTCCTGTTGTTGCCTTGATGAGCTTGAAGCCACATACCAACTCTACCCAAACCATGTTTCCACCCTGCCAACTAGGACAACTTCCTAGCTCCAGGATACCATATGGATATCTGGGCCCCCGTGCCCAAAACTCTGAGCAAACCGATGCCCCCTATACTAATCCTTCCCGACTACAGAACTCAACTCCCCTATGCATATCCAAGAGAACCCTCCAAAAATGATTCCCCCCTTTTCTTTCATAAGCCTCCTTCCTTCATATCGCTCCTTCACCACCCTTTTCTCCTCTTTTATTTCCTTATCTATACATTCATTACTTTATCCACATAGTTAATGCCTTACCCTATTATTTAATTTGTCCTTATCCTTATTTTTAATGCTTCTTATCCCCTAGTATACGTAGATCATTTAATTAAACAATTAAATTTATTAGCCCTCTTAAATTTATTACCCTGTTCATTCAATGTGATAAGTAATTAAATATTTAATTAATTAATTATTCAAAATTATAACAATTAATTAATTAATAAATATTTAATTAATATTATTATGCCAATTTTTGTTTAGTTAATAACATGTTAGAAAAATTAATTACCTAATAAATTTTACTTAATAATCCCTAAGCATATATTCAACTAGGGTTGTTACATCTTGATTGCCTCCTAATTGCTTGCTGGGGAATTTTTCTTGCTCAAAAAGTGTCCACCTTTCAAAATAAGCCTTCGATCCTTGATATTATTTCTACAGAAGCACTGAGTATATTATCCCACTTTCCTCAGTATAAGGAGTCTCCAGGTGTGTGGGTGATTCAAGACGATCAAATTGATTATTCCATCCCTTGGGCTCACTTTGATGGGGCCTCTCAAAATAACAACCAATCATGTGGTGAGGGAGTTGTCCTTTTTATTTCTTCCCAACACTTCTTCAAAATTAAAATGGTTCTTGGACCACGTACCAACAACTATGAAGAAATATTGTCACTCAAGCTTATGTTATCATTCATAGGAGAAAATGAATTCAAGACCATTTAAATCTTTTGGGACTCTATGATTGTAATAAATTGGATCCGAAAAACTAAAAAGTGTCACAATTTTCTATTGCTACCTCTTCGGAAAGAATTCCTTAGAAACATTGACTCATTTGAATGTTTATGTGTGAAGCATGTGTGCAAGGAAAAGAATACTTAGGAAAATTCCCTCTCCAAAGTAGGAATTCAAATCCCTTTTGGTCATTGAAAGATATCTAAGTCTAAGGACCATGAATCCTTTGAATATTGTCACATGCCTTTTATTGACGAATTATGAGTATCGAACTGGTGGTATTCTTTTTAGATGTTCCTCCGTATATATCAACTTATTTTGATCTAGTACTTTATCCTATAAAATGTTGACTATGTATCCTTTAGCGAACTCATAGAATTTTGTGGTCTTATTTAAGCCAAATATATGTATATGCAGCTATAGTCTCTTTTTGTATTTATACATAGAACTCATCAATGATCAGATACATGCTTTGTCCTTTCTTTGGGTCCTTTTTAGCCTCTAGATTTAGTTTGATTTTATTAAGGCTTCTTATTTCTCATCCATCCTTCATGGATGGTTTGTGCTTCATCACCTACAAAATGTAAATTGTATCTCTCCAGATGATAAATTTACATTTTTTTCAAAGGAAAAAGTAAAAACAAATTTGCTTATTTTGTTCTAGGTTTTACTCAATAAAAATTCTAAATCTTCTTTATAAATAATAACAAAAAACTTATTTATTCCATTCCATGTTAACTTTAATTATTTCATAAAAAAACATAAGTGTTTCAATTTGGAAATAATTTGACACGATACCTTGTGTCTAAAGATAAAGGTCGGAGATGAATTCAACAGATGATACTTAAACAATAAAAGAGATCGATGCTTAATCTTATATTAAAAATAATTTAATATCATTTAATTATCCTACATCTTCACTAGATAAATTCATTAAAATAAATTTATTACAACATGACACTCCACAACAATATAGTCATTCAATAAACCAATTCATTACAAGTTACATTACCAAGATCCATCTCCATCAAGATCATGATTAGTTTGTACCAGCAATAAATCTCTCCCATACTACTTTATATTATAGAGTTGAAAATGTTTTTAACCTTTTAACAATTATGAAGAGAATATAAGAATATGTACTATTTCAAAATTTTCATGCTATAAAATAGCTAGCAACACTATAGATCTTACTATGTATATTGAAAGTGAGCATTGTCACTGGGGACATCACCAACACAAAAGAGGAGGAATCCACATAAACCCAAATCACATAAAATACAAAAACATATAGATAAGACTAAACTCAATTGCATGCTTGGAAAAATCTCCAACATAACTAAGCAAAGATGTGGCATAATAGTGGCATTTATTTAGAAATAATAGTATCAAATGTGGTAACAGAGTGGAATTTATCTAGAAATAATAGTTTCGAATGTGGTAGAAGAGTGGCATTTATCTAGAAATAATAATATAAGATGTTGTTTATTTAGGTAGACCTATTTTATCACTATGTTTTGATATGATGACATATAGAATTTGGACAAAAACATTCCAAATCAAATATTGATGCCCAACTAGTCTCATATGTCTTTCGCATCACATAGTTGATTATCATACAACAATAATATATTCTAGAATCATATTGAACTTGTGACATTTAAAGTTAAAGAAATACCTTAAATACGTTTCACTAACTAACTAAGCCAACACCTCACTCTATTTAAGATGCATGAAGTAGATGACTAGCACAACAATAATCTCTTCTTGAATCCTATATTCAAAATATCATAAAATATTCTGAAATATATTCAAGATCTCATAAAATAAAGTAAAACACAACGCAACACAATTGCAAGAGTCATTTGTCAGTTCGATGACTCTCTAGAATTAAAATGACATAACACAATTGCAATATCGCTAAAGAGTTGTAACAGCCTCCTCGTTTCAACGTCCCAACTCTAGTTTCTAGTGCAATTTTTTTTTTCTTTGGTGTGTGTGTTTAAGAGTGTGTGCACACGTGTACAAGGAAACGATCAACTCATTTGACTCTGCGTCGCCACCTGACGACGAATGATACTCATCCATGATGAACATAAAAATGACAACAAGGACGCGCGACAAGTAGCTGCATACATAAACGACGATCACACAACGATAAGTAGAACTGACTGCCTGCCCATCCTACCCTGCAATGGTTAGGACCTCCAAGACACATAAGCAATGCTCAAGCCCAGGTTCCCAACAATTTTAACCATTTAAGGTCTCAGGGCTGGCAACTATTCTGAGGAACATGGAGGTGTCTACAACCCTCCCAACATAGGAAAACAATCCTACTAAATTAAGGACTAACATCAGACCAACCCAAGGAAACCAACATAACAATATAGTAACAAGCCCTTCAAGTGTGAGTGAGAATTAGAAATCAAAATCCGACATTGTGCTTGGTGTGCAACCAAAAATCTAAACATTTAAACATTTCTTCAAACCAAATGAAATTACAAGCGCGCAAGGTGTCCGATATACGTAAACTATCCAACAGTAACCAACTCAAGGCACAATTCCGTTTTATTTTCAGGCGTGCTATTTGATCAATCAATCATTAATTAAAACATAACACATATAAATAATCTGGGATATCAGTACCATAAATGACGACCACATGATCATGTGCATCCTCTTGAATATCAATATTATCATAAGATATTGCACAACATCGCATTAATAATGACCTTACCTCATATTGACATCCCATTACATCCCAGTACCCTACATTAACATTTCACTATCATTTCATTCCATTCCATTCCATTATATCAGCTTCCATTACTTGGTAAAAACATTAATTGAACATTAACTGATTTAAATAGCTTTCTATTATTGAATACTAACTACATGAGTAAATGGTTGCATCCTTTATCGTGGTCATAAATTAATTCTGAATCTACCCTCTACTCTAATCTCATCCCACTTGCCACTAATTTGCTGCATTAGTAAGATCTTAAGGTAAAAGTAAAAGTTCGGTGCAAGGGTAAAATTCTTAACTACTATAATATTATTGATTATAATGTTAGTAAAGAAAAACATCCATAATAACAATGTCATTATAAAAACCTTGCAATTAAAATACAACAATACCCAAGTTCAACATTATTTAAATGATCGGCATCCCTGATTTACTAACTCCGAGTAATTTATTGTACTTAATTCCCGTACATTCCACCATATATGGTTATAAATAACAATATTTTACACTAGCATTACAATGAGATAACCATATCATTACATTTTCTATTACAATAACTTTGCAATAAAATAACATGATCATACATTTTTTTTGTTAACAATCCAACAATTCTAGCAACATGAACCTGTCACAATATCCGCCATGCATTTTATTACTGTAATCTGCAATAATTAATAATCCCAATCCATCGTGTATGCTATCAACCCTAAATTCCAATGACCTTACCACATAATTTCACCTCACTACTGGTATGTTGTCTATGCACAATTTAGGAAAACTTACCATAAGACAATATTATTATTTCCCCTTAAAATTGCAATCATGCTTGCCATTGAGATAACACCAGTCATAATACAGAAAAACTTTTTGTCAAACAAATTAATAATGCATTTTATTTTCATGTTATAATGTCGTTAAGCTAACAATAAGACACGATGTAGCAAACTATCCATAAGACATTATTACTATAGCTTTTGATATTGTAATTGGATGTTTGCATTTATAATTGCATTTCATACTGCCAGATAAATTAACAACCAGGTCGCCTTACCACAGCATCCATCCCTAAAACATAAAGAACCTAGCTTGGTTTGTAATCGGTTTGCAAATGGATGTCGATACAACACCTCCCTATCCACTAACACTAACCTTACGCTACCTTACGCAGCGATATCATTAATCTAAAATGAGTTGTCTTTTTTTTTTTTAAATAAAGAAAACAACAAATATCGATAACTACGACACACATTAATACAATAACGTATTGAAGGCAGCAAACACCGGGCCTGTTCACCACTACAGAATCTGGAATAAAGAGGGCAAGAACTACGATGCAGAAGAAATAAATTAAGGCAGCAGGACATCAGGAGTTACTCCTAAAACGGAGCAATGCGTGGATCACGAGCAGTCTACAATTAAAGAGGGCGCGCTATCCCAATGGTCTTACACCAGGCCAAAAAGTGAGCGGGCGACTGTCGTTTTGCAGGGGTGTAATACGCCTCCAGGAACGGTGCCAGCATCACGCACGTATGACTGGAGGTGGCATCTCCCAAAAGGGTCAGCCATGCCCTGATTTTAATGACACCAAGACCCTTAACTAAAATTTAAGGATACGACAAAGGGATCTTTAACCTAAATGCACAGTAAGCATTGTAACTCAATCTACCATCAGTTCATTTCCAAGGAGGGTGTGTATTGGGAAAACTGCCAGCAGTTGGAAAGGAGGGCACTGCCGGCCTGAGGAAAAATGCAGTAAAAAGTATCATGGCAATAGAAGTGTCCATAATTCAGACTGGGCATCGTTACAATTTCCATACTACAAAAGGAGAGAACGCAATGCATTGAACTCAATAAGAGAAAATGCATTACCATCTAACTCAGACGTGCAGTATGCCAGGTATGGAGATTCAACAGTTATTCAATAAAATTTAGGGTTGGACAGCAAGTGTTCTAAGATTCGTTTAAAAGAAAAATCAAGCTGAGAATGCAGGGGCTCAAGTATTCGTTTCAGTAACAAATTATATTGACAGTGTAGGGATTTCATCATCTCTCTCTTTTTTTTTTTTTCAAAAACAGTTTTAACGCTGGGTGTGTCGGAATCCTAATAGTTAATCCAATAAAATTTCACAGCCCCATGCCATAAATAAAAATTTACACCGTCTAGAATGAGAATAAAAACATTACGCAGACCAGAGTAATGAAAATAATATAAAAACATTAACACAGTCCAGAAATGTAGACAATAACTATTTCACACAGTCATAGAATAAAATTTACGCCATCTAGAATGAGAATAAAAAGATTAAGCAGACCAGAGTAATGAAAATAAAATAAGAACATTAACATAGTCCAGAAATGTAAACAATAACTATTTTACACAGTCATAAAATCTCGGTTATCCAACCGACAAGCAACAGTGGCTTACGAAGGATTAATCTATAACCATAACAAGGTTTTAATCGCCGAGGAACAGAAATAAAACTGCCATTACATCCAAATACAACCCATATTCTAATACCAATGTAAGTCATAATGCATCCTATTCTACCAAAGTACAACAACAATACCATTGCCTTATAGCCCACCGCAATGACGTCTGCGCTCCGTGTTGCTCCTGCTCCATGTTTCTCCCACTCGTCGACCATAGAGACTACACCGGTACCTCCCAACCAAATGCTAGGGGTAATTTGCTTCCCCCTTAGCCCCCTAAGCCACAAAGGTGCCACACACAGTCCATATAGTAACCTAGCTTTCCAGCTCGCCTCCAAGGCTAAGATACCACTCTCATACAACTGAGAAAATTCCCAACTCCTCACAAGCAATCAGTCCCGTTCTCAATTTTGGAAGCATAACAATACCTACTAGCTCCTCCCTTGTTTCCCCCATCCCCTTTCTTTTTATCTTGTTTTTGACCTAAATCACATTTTTTTTAAGTTTTAATCAAAAACCCCTAAAAATTCTAGGTCTTACAAGTGTCCTCATCCCCAATGGTTCTCCCAAAATTATTTCCCCCCTTTATTTATTTTTTCTTTTTAAAAAAAAAAAAA
>ML778473.1:277918-289539 GCA_009831015.1 Picea engelmannii
GTAGGAAATGAAATGTTAATGTTAATTGAATAGCAAAGCTATTGTGAGCTAGAATATAATGGCATTGTTATTAGGAGACGGTTGAGTTTTGATTATTATGTTAGGGAAAAGTAGTACCTTCACTAATAAAGATAAATTATCATGTTTATTATTGGGAATGAGGAATGGTCTTGTGTATGCAATTAAGGAAGGGCTTACTTTATGAATTCAATTGAAGAAGGGATTGTTTTATGTATTTAATTAAGGAAGGAAACTCCTTGGTTTAGGTGAAGGTTGAAAATCATAGGGGCAATGAATATTTAAAGTATAGTCTTGAATTATGTTTTTTTTTTTTTTTTTGAAGGTTAGACTAAATTTTTTTATCCTAGAAGGGTTTTGACTTAGGACTCAAATTCTGAACTGGCGACGAGTTGTTTAGGGGTGTCGTTTTAAGAATTTATTAAGGAGTTATTTTCTTAGGGATATTTAGGTTTGTTTCCTTCATCCTCATCAATGCGACATGCCCTTCAGGACGCACCACCTTCTCCAAGGGTGCCACTCGCCTTGTTCGTTTCCTTTGCGCGACGTGCCCTTCAGGATGCACCACATGCTCCAAGGGTGCCACTCGCCAAGTGGACTGATTGGTAGACATCTATAACCCCTGGAGTCAACACTCTACCAGGTGAACTTGTGGGAGACTAAGGGTTATAAGGAATAAGGCCCCCGCCTTATTGCGCACCCCTTAGAATCATCGTGAGTGACTGTCACAGTCTGCCCTCATGGCATCGTGGATCCTCTCAAACTAGGTAATCGTTAAACTATAGTCCGGGCCACAATGAGAGTGCTAGTAGGCGGTGGCAGGGCTATTGTCCACTCCTCTCCCTCAACCTCTCTGGAACTCGTGTGTGGCCCCTTTACTCCATATGTGAGTCTGGTCAGCAAGCTATCATCAGCCTGCATCATCAACAATCATGTCAAAAACGTCAACATGAAATCATAAAATTAATGAAATATCATAGTAAATAACTCGACCCAAATAGCACACTCCCTGACTCAGTCCAGAGTCCAAGGGGGTTCTACCGATGCCTCTACATCCTCAAGGTCCAAAACCTTGCACACTCAATAAAACTGAGTCAATAGCACCTGTCTACATCAAATACTAAAACATCATGTCGTCTATCAATCACATCATAATCAAGTATAAATGATTTTACATCATAAAAGTCCAAATCACTTGCGAGCAAGTGTCCTCAAATAATAAGTTTTCTTAGTGCGCCAAAGTGGGATGTTACATACACCCCCTCTTGGTCTAAAATTCATCTCGAAGTTTCTCAGTATAAATGCTGAAATAAAAGTACCACAGTATCAAAAGTACCACAGTATCATAAGTCTATCTATCAAACAAAAATGGAAACTGCTGGTGCATATCATATGCGTCCTCCCAGGTCACCAAGTGTAGACTATAACTGTCCCGCTGGACCTTGACTTGATCTACCATTCGACATCATAACTGTCGAACGTGATGATCTAAGATGTGGACCAGCTCAGCCATGAGCGCTCCTTTGTCCAATACCTGCATGGAACTCAGGTCAATCACATGTGTAGGATCACTAATATAATGTCTCAAAATAGATACATGAAAAACATCGTGCATATGCCTCAAAGAATCAGGCAAGGCTAGTCGATAGGCCACGAGCCCCTTTCTCTCCACAGTCTTGAAAGGTCCCATGAACCTAGGAGAGGGTTTAGCTCACTTTTCGAACTTGATCGAACTCTTATGTGGTTTAACTTGTAAGAAGACTCGATCGCCGACCTCATAACTACGGTCGACTCGCTGTGCATCGGCATAACTCTTCTATCGATCTTGCGCTTCTTTAATCCTTTGTCTTATGGTTTTCATTTGCTCTTCCATTTCTTGGATCACTTCTGGTCCCACCAGGACCCTATCCTCAAGCTGATCCCAACTCAAGGGCATCCGACATGGTCGCCCATAAAGGAACTCAAAAGGTGCCATCTTAATGGTGCTCTAGTAGCTGTTCTTGTAAGCGAACTCTACTAGAGGCAATAATTCCTCCCAACACTTTTGTTGGTCCATCATGTACATGCACAACATGTCTTTCAAGGTTTGGTTCGTGTGTTCGGTCTACCTGTCAGTCTCTGGGTGATACGCAGTACTAAAATTGAGTTGGGTTCCCAAGGCCTCTTGGAAACTCATCCAAAATCGTCCATTAAACACCGATCCTCGTTCGGATATAATCTTTTTAGGCACACCATGTAGCCTCACAATCTCACTGATGAAAAATCTTGCTATGTCAGGTGCCTGATACATCGTACGCACCGAAATAAAGTGAGAACTCTTTGTCAGAGTGTCTACTACTACAAAAATCGAGTCGTGTCTCCTTGTCGTCAGTGGCAATCCAACAATAAAATCCATCGAAATAACTTCCCATTTTGATTCTGGGATGGCATGTGGTTGAAGTAAACCTGCCGGGTGTCTATGGTCAGCCTTTACCTGCTGACACTCTAGACATCTAGCCACAAAGTTGACTATGTTGGCCTTCATTCCCTTCCAGAAGAATAAGGATTTAAGGTCTGCCCTCATCTTCGTGACTCCCGGGTGAGCCATGTAAATAGCTCTATGAGCCTCGCTTAGGATCAACATCCTCAACTCGTCATTTGGTGGTATGTAAATCCGACCTCTAAACCTCATTAAACGATCTCTATCCAATGAATATCCCTCATATCGTGGTACCATCATTGTGTTTTGTCCGATAAAATCCTCGACTTGTTTGTACCAGTCATCATCATGTTGTAAAGTGAGAATCTTCTCTTGTAGATTTGTCTGAAGAGGTAACACCAAAAATATGCATGGCCTCTGACTCAAGGCATCAACCACTCTATTCACTATTCCCTTTATGTAAGTAATCTTGAAGTTGTACTCACTAAGAAATTCCGACCAATGCCATTGTCACGCGTTCAGGTCACTTTGCATAAAAATGTGTTGTAGTCAACAATGATCAGTCTTTAATTCAAATTTTCATCCAACAAGGTAGTGTCTCCAAACCTTCAAGGCATATACGATGGCTAATAACTCCAAATCATGCGTCGCATAGTTCTCCTCATGCCTTCTCAGCTTCCTCAAAATGTAAGCAATCACTCGTCCGTCCTGCATCAAGACTCCACCTAAACCTTCCTTGGATACGTTAGTGCATACCAAGAAGTCTGCGTCCATGTCAGGGACCTTTAGTATCGACGCAGTTGTCAACAACTCCTTAAGCCTCCAAAATGCTTCTGTGCATTTCTCTATCCAAACAAACTTCTTGTTTTTCTTCTGCAATTCTGTGATCGGATTTGCTATCTTCAAAAAACCCTCGACAAACCATCGATAGTATCCTGCTAATCCCATAAAACTATGCACTTCTGTGACATTCATCGACGCAGGCCATTCCATAATATCCTCCACCTTGGATGGATCCACGGCGATACCTTCGCCGGAGATGACATGCCTAAGTAGTGAATCCTCGATTGATAAAAAGAGCATTTGGACAACTTCCCATATAATTTGTGTTCTCGTAAACATTGTAGTACCAAGTGCAAGTGCTCATCATGCTCCTCCATCATTTGAGAGTAGATCAAAATATCATCAATGAATACTTGGACGAACTTGTCCAAGTACTCGTGAAACACCCCATTCATCAAACTCATGAATACCCCTAGGGCGTTTGTTAGTCCAAATGGAAAAACAGTAAACTTGTAATGTCCAAATCTCATCTTAAAGGCGGTCTTAGGGATGTCATCCTCCTTGATCTGTAATTGGTGATACCTTGATCGCAAATCGATCTTGGAGAACACCGTCGCACCCTTCATTTGATTGAATATATCATCAATTCTAGGTAAGGGATACTGATTCTTGATCGTAGCCTTGTTCAGTTGACGATAGTCAATGCAAAGCCTCCATGATCCATCCTTCTTTCGTATGAAAATAACTGGTGTACCCCATGGTGACACACTAGGGCGTATCAGTCCCAGACCCAACAACTCCTTCAGTTGCATTTTCAACTCTTGTAACTCCGGGGTCGACATCCGATAAGGCATTCTTGCTATAAGTTCGGTTCCCGGTTTCAGGTCTATGCTAAACTCCATTTCCCTTTCCGGTGGCATCCCAGGCAACTCCTCTCAAAACACGTCCGAGAACTCCTTCACCACCGGAAGGTGTTCTAGACCTTCTTCTACTCCCTTCTCATTTAGCGCGAGGATCGCATAAAGTTTGCACCCCTTGCGCATACTCTTCCATCACTATAAGGAAGAGATGAACCACAGGGAAACTCCCTAGTTCCTTCCTACAATCACACATCTCTTTCCTTTGTCATCAACCAAGCTCAACCGTTTCATCTTACAGTTGAGTATCGTCTCATGCGTTTCCAACCAATCCATACCGATCACGACATCATAAGATCCTAGGATCGTGATGTACAAGTTGACCCTCGTGACAAACTCTCCCAAGTTAAGGGCATAGCCCGTAACCTTTCCTCCAACATTTTGTTTGGCTCTCGAAGCCATTTCCACCAAGCTAAACTCATCCTGTTTGACTGCCTTTACCTTAATCCTTTTTAGCACTGCACTAGAAATGAAACTCTTAGTAGGTCCTGGGTCTATCAAAATACTAAGGGTCTGGTCAGCGATAGTACCTGTCGTCTTGAGCAAAGTCGACTATTGCTTTGCCTGGCGGTTATTCACCGCTGCATGTATCCAATGGGCTTTGCCCATATCTCCCACAGTACCAGGTCTGGATGATCTGAATGCCCTGGTCCTCTCCACAAGACAATCGCATTGGTAGTGTGGCTCCCCACACGTCTAACACCCCTTCTTTGAACCAGTAGTCTTGGTACCCAAAGTAGAAGAGGACTTCCCATCGGCCTGAAACCCTGGTCTGTTCTGCTGAACAGGCCTAAACTGCTGCTGCTGCGAGCGATGTTGTTGCTGGTGCTGTGGTCCTTGATAAGGTGTTCGTTGCTGAGGAGATGGTAATTGAGGTGTAGTGAACGTGGATCCCCTCTGGAAGCCACGATATCTCGACATATGTCTCACTGGTGTCTGGTGTTGTGGCATTCCAGATGAACCCTGCCCTACTGGTCTAACTGGAGTCCTGGTCTGACCCCCGCTGATAAGCTCCTCCTCTGCTATGAGGGCCTTTCGGACAATGTCGTGCAAGGTTTGAGGCATCAAGATCCTAACCTTTTCACGCAGGCTACTGTTAAGGCCAAACACGAACCTGTTGACTTTGAGCTTCTCAGTGTTAAGGTGTGGAGCATACTGAAGCAGATCCATGAAACGTGCCTCATACTCGGGCACCATACAACCTCCCTGTCCTAAAGCGTTGAACTCATTGAGCTGACGCTCAATGAGTTCCTCTGAAAGGTACCTCTCTCGGAACCATTCCTTGAATAGTTCCCATGAAACGTCTTCCACGACCATGTACAGTTGTGGCAGGAGTGTCTTCCACCATAGAAGAGCGCTCCACTTCAGTTGAAAGATTGCCATGTGGACCTTCATGTTGGATGTATAATCGTGAAGTGAAAAGCACATCGCCATATTCTCCAACTATGCCTCAGTGGCTGCGTCGTCTGGGGCACCAAAGAACTCGAGAAATTTTACCTTCTCGAGTTCACGGTGAATGCTACCTATAATGGCCGGTGTGCGTGGTGGAACCTCAGGGGGTGCCGGCGCCCTTGCCTCGTCTCGGGCCAATCTACTGATCAGTGCCTCGGACTTGCACTAAAAAGATCTTATCATCTCAACAACATCGCCAACTACTATTTTCTCCTGTTCGCCTCCCTGGGGGTTAGACCCCTCAGGTGTGGATGCTACTGGAGGAATCACACCTCCTCCCCCAACACCCCATCGTCTGCCTCTGCGGCATCCTCTAACCATGATTAACTGCACGCACACAATCAACTCGATCAGCAACAGTATAATCAATCTAATCATGTCAGCGAAAGCCATAGCGAATCCCAAGTCACGGGTCGAACCGACTCTGATACCATATGTAACAGCCTCCTCGTTTCAACGTCCCAACTCTAGTAACTAGTGAATTTTTTTTTTTTCTTTGGTGTGTGTGTTTAAGAGTGTGTGCGCACGTGTACAAGGAAACAATCGACGCATTTGACTCTGCGTTGCCACCCGATGATGAATGATACTCAGCCATGATGAACATAAAAAGGATGACAAGGATGCATGATAAGTAGCTGCATCCATAAACGACAATCACACAATGATAAGTAGAACTGACTGCCCGCCCATCCTACCCTGCAATGGTTAGGACCTCCAAGACACATAAGCAATGCTCAAGCCCAGGTTCCTAACGATTTTAACCATTTTAGGTCTCAGGGCTGGCGATTGTTCTGAGGAACATGGAGGTGTCTACAACCCTCCTGACATAGGCAAACAATCCTACTAAGATAAGGACTAACATCAGACCAACCCAAGGAAACCAACATAACAATATAGTAACAAGCCCTTCAAGTGCGAGCGAGAATTAGAAATCAAAATCCGACATTGTGCCTGGTGCGCAATCAAAAATATAAACATTTAAACATTTCTTCAATCCAAATGAAATTACAAGCGCACAAGGTGTCCGATATACGTAAACTATCCAACAGTAACCAACTCAAGGAACAATTCCTTTTTATTTCCAGGTGCGCTATTTGATCAATCAATCATTAATTAAAACATAACACATATAAATATTCTGCGATATCAGTACCATAAATGACGACCACATGATCATGTACATCCCCTTGAATATCAGTATTATGATAAGATATTGCACAACATCGCATTAATAATGACCTTACCTCATATTGGCATCCCATTACATCCCAGTACCCTACATTAACATTTCACTATCATTTCATTCTGTTCCATTCCATTATATCAACTTCCATTGCTTGGTAAAAACATTAATTGAACATTAACTGATTTAAATAGCTTGCTATTATTGAATACTAACTACATGAGTAAATGGTTGCGTCCTTTATCGCGGTCATAAATTAATTCTCAATCTTCCCTCTACTCTAATCTCATCCCACTTGCCACTAATCTGCTGCATTAGTAAGATCTTAAGGTAAAAGTAAAAGTTTAGTGCAAGGGTAAAATGCTTAACTATTATAATATTATTGATTATAATGTTATTAAAGAAAAACATCCATAATAACAATGTCATTATAAAAACATTGCAATTAAAATACAACAATACCCAAGTTCAACATTATTTAAATGATCGACAACCCTCATTTACTAACTCCGAGTAGTTTATTGTACTTAATTCCCGTACATTCCACCATATATGGTTATCAATAACAATATTTTACACTAGCATTACAATGAGATAACCATATCATTACATTTTCTATTACAATAATGTTGCAATAAAATAACCATGATCATACATTTTTTTTGTTAACAATCCAACAATTCTAGCAACATGAACCTGTCACAATATCCGCCATGCATTTTGTTACTGCAATATGCAATAATTAATAATCCCAATCCATCGTGTATTCTATCAACCCTAAATTCCAATGACCTTACCACATAATTTCACCTCACTACTGGTATGTTGTCTATGCACAATTTAGGAAAACTTACCATAAGACAATATTATTATTGCCCCTTAAAATTTCCATCATGCTTGTCATTGAGATAACACCAGTCATAATACAACAAAAATTTTCATCAAACAAATTAATAATGCATTTTATTTGCACGTTATAATGTCGTTAAGCTAACAACAAGACACAATGCAACAAACTGTCAATAAGACATTATTACTATAGCTTTTGATATTGCAATTGGATGTTTGCATTTATAATTGCATTTCATACTGCCAGGTAAATTAACAACCAGGTCACCTTACCGTAGCATCCATCCCTAAAACATAAAGAACCTAGCTTGGTTTGTAATCGGTT
Source organism: Picea engelmannii (assembly GCA_009831015.1). Classification (NCBI taxonomy): domain Eukaryota; kingdom Viridiplantae; phylum Streptophyta; class Pinopsida; order Pinales; family Pinaceae; genus Picea; species Picea engelmannii. Next base: position 285,865 of record ML778473.1, read on the forward strand.
TACAAATGGATTTCAATACAACACCTCCCTATCCATTAACACTAACCTTACGCTACCTTAAGCTGCGATATCATTAATCTAAACCAAGTTGTCCTTTTTTTTTTCTAAATAAAGAAAACAACAAATATCGATAACTACGACACACATTAATACAGTAGCGTATTGGAGGCAGCAAACACCAGGCCTGTTCACCGCTACAGAATCTAGAATAAAGAGGGCGAGAACTACGATGCAGAAGAAATAAATTAAGGCAGTAGGACATCAGGAGTTCCTCCTAAAACGAAGCAACGTGTGGATCACGAGCAGTCTGCAACTAAAGAGGGCGCGCTATCCCAATGGTCTTACACTAAGCCAAAAAGTGAGCGGGCGACTGTTGTTTTGCGGGGGTGTAATACGCCTCCAGGAACGGTGCCAACATCACGTGCATATGACTGGAGGTGGCAGCTCCCAAAAGGGTAAGCCATGCCCTAATTGTAATGACGCCGAGACCCTTAACTAAAATTTAAGGATATGGCAGAGGGATCTTTAACCTAAATGCACAGTAAGCATTGTAACTCAATCTACCATCTGTTCATTTCCAAGGTGACGCAACCTGCCCCTCAGCGAGCAGCCTGCTCCACCAGGACCTTCTTCAATCACGGGCCCGAAGAGTCTAAGCTCTTCCAACTCCCCTCGGGAGTTACGAGTCACCCACAGTAACTCCTTCAGCTATCTCCCACTTCGGAAACCGGGATATCGCGACTTGGGAGTTCGCGGTTCACGCGAACACATTCACCCACACAACAAAACCTCGACTCCTGATGGTCAACGGGTCAACGCTTCTATTCGGGAGTTTCCCTATCGGGAAATCGGCAGTGGTGGTGTCGCGCGTCTCATGCAACACAAATCTTCGAACCCCGAAACTCCGACAACACGCCACTTGTCCTCCACTTGCTCTGGAGGCCCCACCAACTACGTTACCTCCTTCACTCGTGCGATCGGGGATCGCGGGATCGCGACTTCACCAGTTGCAATTCCCTTGCATCACAAAACCACGAACCCCGATTCTCCGATGCCACCTGTCAACATCCTAGGTGAGGCTTCTCGCCCTGACACCTATCTCCCTCTTGTTCTATCGGGATTTCGCGGTTCGGGAGTTCACGCCTCCTGAATCACAAGGTCATTGACCCTGCCAAACCCTAAATCCTGACTCCTCCAGATCTTCCGCTACGTGTCCTCCATCTGATCAACGGCTCTGGTCGATTCAGAAAATAGTAACTCGGGGATTTCACGAGGTGTGAAACTCTCGTCCCATCAAACCCCGAATGTCGAAACCCCGATATCCAATGGGCTTGGCTCTTTTCTTCTTGTACTCCTGGGTTAACTCCCGCGTAGCTTCTGCGCGATCGGACGGTCCTCTCGATCTCGTGAAACTTCACGGGGATTCCCAGCCGTCAGTTCTCCTTCTCTGAGATTTTCTTCTGCTCCTAAGGATGGATTTTATCCATGCTCCTCCTGAGTCTGTTCCTCGACACTTGTAAGGAATTATCCCTCCTGAGCTTTGTCTTTCTCAAACTCCTTCAGAGATTTTTCGAACGCGCTCTCTGCGTTCGACCTTCAACCATTTCCAGCAGTGAAGAAGTCTTCCGGACCTTGTGCACTCACGCTCACAACAGTTCCAACCTTTTCCTTCTCAGACTTGCTACTGAGACTCCCATCCAACCTGCACTCACCTGCACGGCTTGAACAATCCCAATTTACTCTGGGCCAATGAGAACAAAGGTTCAACTACTTAGCCTCCTCGACGCACTCTATGCGGAGGAATTCTACTGCACTCTATGCAGGAATCTCCTGGATCAAGCAGAGAAACAATTGAAACTCATTCTCTCAGGTTTCGAACCTGATACACAATTACATATGCAACATATAACAGATAAGCATAAAAAGAAGCAAGTATGCAAAAGCATAAAATCAACAACACAAAGAGATTAAACACGTCCATGGAATTGAATCAAATCTCTTCCTATTAATTCAATAACTGTACATGGAGGTTCTTCACAGACTCCCTGCTCTGTTCTTCTCTTCCTTCAGTATGTAAGAATGAATGCAATGTACAAAGGAGGGTGTCTATTATCCCGTTTTCCCTCTTGAAAGAAGAAATGTCTAATCTACAGCTAATTTCTATCTACCAGCTTTAATTGTATTAACTGCCTTCCTATCTGTAACATAATACAATGCACCTGGCTTTGAATGCCTTTAGTAAACGGCGGCACAACGCAGACCAAGGTGAAATTAAAAATCAAAAAAGGTTTGCGGGCTTGTCCAGCTGTATAGTCTCTTATCCACGCGCTTGTTCGTATGATGAATTGCGGATTCTCTTGCATCACAAGGGAAGGTGTGTATTGGGGAAACCGCCAGCAGTTGGAAAGGAGGGCACTGCCGGCCTGAGGAAAAATGCAGTAAAAACTACCATGGCAACAGAAGTGTTCTTAATTCAGATTGGGTGTCGTTACAATTTCCATTCTACAAAAGGAGAGAACGCAATGCATTGAACTCAATAAGAGAAAACGCATTACCATCTAACTCAAACACGCAGTACACTAGGTGTGGAGATTCAACAGTTATTCAATAAAATTTAGGGTTGGATAGCAAGGGTTCTGAGATTCGTTTAAAAGAAAAATCAAGCTGAGAATGTAGGGGCTCAAGTATTTATTTAAGTAACAAATTATACTGACAGTGCAGGGATTTCATCATCTCTCTCTTTTTTTTTTTTTCAAAAACAGTTTTAATGCTGGGTGTGCCGGAATCCTAATAGATAATCTAATAAAATTTCATAGTCCTGCACCATAAATAAAAATTTACACCGTCCAGAATGAGAATAAAAACATTACGCAGACCAAAGTAATGAAAATAATATAAAAACATTAACACAATCCAGAAATGTAGACAATAACTATTTCACATAGTCATAGAATAAAATTTATGCCATCCAGAATGAGAATAAAAACATTACGCAGACCAGAGTAATGAAAATAAAATAAAAACATTAACACAGTCCAGAAATGTAAACAATAACTATTTTACACAGTCATAGAATCTCAGTTATCCAACCGACAAGCAACAACAGCTTACGAAGAATTAATCTATAACCATAACAAGGTTTGAATCACCGAGGAACAGAAATAAAACCGCCATTACATCCAAATACAACCCATATTCTGATACCAACATAATCCATAATGCATCCTATTCTACCAAAGTACAACAACCATATTGTTGCCTTATAGCCCACTGTGATGACGTCCGTGCTTTGTGCCGCTCCCGCTCGCCGACCATAGAGACTACACCAGTACCTCCCAACCAAATGCTAAGGGTACTCTACTTCTCCCTTAGCCCCCCGAGCTGCAATGGGGCCACACACAGTCTAGATAGTAACCTAGCTTCCTATCTCACCTCCAAGGCTGAGCTACCACTCTCATACAGCTGAGAAAATCCCCAACTCCTCACAAGCAATCAGTCTCATTCTCAATTTTGGCAGCATAACAATACCTAATAGCTGTTCGACAACACAGGTATTCCAACAGAGGACGAACACCTTCAGTAACCACTCACATAACCAGATCAAAGATCAACACACCGATGTTTTCACGTGGTAAAACCCCTACGGGGAAACATCCACGGCCCCAGCCAACGCGG
>ML778473.1:309431-330055 GCA_009831015.1 Picea engelmannii
TTGATCGATTTTGAGGTTAGTATGGATTTGAGGAAGCAATGACCATGATTTTCACATTGGAGTTTCAAACTCGGTTTTCTTCTGCAAGAATTATTTGAGGTTATGGTGTAAATTTTATATGAATAAAGGTCTATGGATTTATGTTTCTTTTCTCAGCCTCTCATGTTGACTTGAGGAAATCTAGTTATGATTATAAGTGATTTCAAAATGGCTTTGTAAATAATCTCCTATAACTTTTTTTCTAGTTTAAATGAACATCTATGGTTAAAAATAAAATAGAAAATCAAACTTGTAAATTTTGACAGTCCTGAAATTTCGTTTGAGTTTTATATTGAGCACTTTAAAATTTTCCATGTCGTGGATTTTAAATGTCACAAATAAATGTTGTTGGAATAAATGAAATTTTGTGGGTATAGTTTTTTCATGTTAGTTTGGAAATAATTTGCATGGTAAACAATGGATTTCCAAATTTTTTTTGGCAAATGATGGCAATATCAATTTTAAAACCAATGAATGTTATTTCATGTAATGAAATAGTAATCATCTCATTTCCGTTCATTATCTCATTTTACACTCATTATATTCCCACCATATTTCCAATAACATTTAATTTATCCCTTGTTATGTAGTTATGAATTTCATTTTTAAGAAGAAAGGATTAAAAAAAAATATTGGATGATGACTTGAATCAAAAGTTATGATATGGAGATATTGTTATTACAAGGGAAAGACTCCATTTTTTTTGAACAATATCCATTTGTTGGTTCCCATCCATGCTACCATTTTTTATTCATTACAAATCCTCCCATATTCCCAATGACCTTCTAATTCCATGTTCAGTTGCAATTGATTTTTGAATTCGATATGTAGTGAGTTGTATCAATGGATGGATTGCATATGGTTATGTTCTGAATGATAGAGACAACATTTTGATTTTATTTAAGTAGAGTATTGATGAATGTATTCATAAAAGTTTTCATATTTTTATTGGAATATTGCTTCAGGATGAGTTTTTTTAGCAGGGGAAACAATGGCATAGGTGTAAATAGAGGTAGAGGAAATAATTGGCAAAGAGGGCATAGAAGGCCATGATTTTCAATACATTTTGATGTTGATCCAAAATAATTGAATAACCTTTCGTAAGTCAGATTATTCAATTTACTTGGCCAAGAGATTCTCCAACCTAGACCTAAGAGTCCTCCTTTCCATCCTAATAAAAAATTATCTGGTATCTGTGTCCCCCTTCAAGTTTCTATGCAAATAGAGAAACATGTCAATGATGGATGACAAGAAATTTCCCATCAACCCACTATGCATCATCATGGTTGGCCTACAATATCATTACCATTTCCCCCTCCTCCATCGCAAGTCAATCCAAATTCCCAAGTTGATCGTGTTGCCTCACCAATTTAGTCCTCTCATGCAAGCAAGAGACTCAAAACTGTCATTCCCAAGACAAAAATAGATAAAGGAAAAGGAGTGGCTAATCCTTCCAAGTCATTCAAAGACTCCTCTAAATCAATTTCCTCTCATATCCACATTAAATATAGGTTTTCCCATGTCATCAATGAAATTCATCCCCAAGATTCAAATCAACCATAGGATCTTTCACAAGATACATTAGTAAAAGGATAAAAGGAAGGAAACAATGAAAAAATGAAGACCACCTCTCATAACAAATATGGGTTTCAATGATTTTTAATATATATTTTTAGGACAGATTTTATTGGTTTGATGAGAGAATGTTTTGGACAACAAAGATATATTTAGACATAATGTTTTGGACAACATGGATATAATTCTATTTTTGGGAAATAATCATGTTTTATTGTGATACTAGATATTTGACTATTTATATGAGGATGGGAATTACAAGGCAAATATTAGAGTAATTTTTTGTGTGTTCTGTTTCATATTTTGATGATTATTAAAGAAATTAAAATTAGAGTGACAAGGGGTCCCACCTATTTAGTTATTATTTAAATACACCGTTATTTGTTTATTGTTATTTCATCTCAACTTATTAGTTAAGCTAACTAAGCTTAACAAAAACAAGGTAGTTGAAATACCATAACTTATTGGAAAGAGAATAAATTAGCTCATTCAAAGGAAGAGACAAGAGGAGGAGAGAATAAAGAGAAGAAGGAACTTCTAGTAGAAGCTCTTCTCTATACTTGTGAGATTAATTTTTTCTTCATTTATTCTAAGATTACTATAAAGCTAAACCATCTTGATGACAACAGGCTCTTATTGAAGGAAACTGGATTAAAAATTGAATCATGTCTTTCATCTGGTTTTTCTCTAAAGGTGTAAGATAAATATTAGGCATTATGTGTATTCTTGTTTGTTTGTGGATTAAGTTTCATGAATGATAACTAATATTTTGCAGAGTCAAGTGACAATACTTTTTATGGCAAGCTGATCCAAATATCTAGCTTCAGATTCCTTTTGTTGTTAGAGTCTTTTTGTATGGTTCCCATCAAAGAATTGTAAATTTGACTTTGCTCCCCACCCTTGTAGGGGTTTGTAAAGATAATTTATGCTTTGAATCTACGAATGTAATGAATATAAAAAAATCAAATGGCTGATTTTCATCTCACATGTGTATCTTAAATGATATTTTTCAGAATCTTTTTATCCTTGTCTCTTTGTTCATGTACACACTTATGCATTTCTTTTTTATTTTATTCTTTTTCCCATGATTACATATAATAAATAAAACCATCTTTGGTCTCTTGTATATATTTATTTTGGATTAAGTGGTTTTTTTATTTTATTTTAAGACTATAAACTCCAGGTAACATTTCCAAATATCTTGTTCTATCCTTGTAAGATCTGAAAATGATTTGGTGAGGTTCTTCATATATTTTTTCTTGACATTTATTTGGAGACCATACTAGGGATATCTTTCCATATCTCTCTCATTGATTGTATCAATATTGTATTTATTTTTATGTTTTGTCATATTACTCTTTGACTAATATTTCCATGACCGTACCCATTATGAGACAACTAAACGTTGGAAATGGTCTTGATGACCATACCAACATTTCCTTGACTTTATTCAAAACTATTTTAGAAACTGCTAGTACTTGTGATGAACTTGAATTCTCTTGGGAAGAAATTGAAAGGGAGATAAATATATGTGAATGTTGGGAATCCAAGCAAAGGAAGCCTAGAAATAAGAAACAACCTGTTTCTCTTACCCGTGTAATATTTTATTTCATTTCCTTTAATTCTCATACTTCTCAAAGAAGAAGAGGATTATCCCCTGAAGTCACCTCTATTTCTAAAATAGGAAGGAGTAAAATTGTCTTCTCAACACAACAAAGTGATCTTAGGAGAACCGTATCTGATTCTTCTAGTTCATCTTCATCACCTATACCTATCACTTTCAACATGATGTCTTCGGGTTGTGGTAGTGGCACCATAGGTTCCTCCTCCTAGAAACCTTCTACTTCATCTGTGATGGGTAGTATCTATAGTCATCAAGTCCCTATTCAATTTTCTACCAATTCTTCTAAGGTCATTAAGAAATATGGAAATTTTCAATTTGAGGAAAATGCTGCAACCACCCTCTGGCACGTGTCTTCTCCCTTGAATCTTGCACGAGACGCCCAACCACTACCGAAATTCAAGGGTAATTTACCTAGGTTCTTAGGAAATGGTATCACTACTACAAATGAACACCTGGTAGAATTTTCTAACGTCTGTCATAATATAGGGGCTAATGATAGTGACATTTGCATGCGTTTATTTGTCAATTCTCTTGAATGGAAAGTTGCAACATATTTTTTTGACCTCCCACCCAAAATCCTTTCAACTTGGGAATAATTGGTTTATTGGTTCAAATACACTTATCAACAACCAAAGAGTCTAGTTGATCAATTAAAGGACTACAATAATATTTTTATTAAAGATGGTGAAACCATTAAATCTTTTAAACTTCATTTCACCAAGTTGTATAGTCAAATTACTAAACTAATTTGTCCTCAAAATAAATCTTCCTTCCTTCATTATTATAAATTTTTACCTTCTTTTTATCATCATAGACTTGAAGAAAAGTTTATTGACAATCTCAGTTCCACCATTCAGACTTTCCTAGAATATGAAGAGCAACTTGAAAGAATGAGTCTTCCTAAGGGAGACATGGTCAAGAAAACATATATGTCTTAAATTCTACAACTCATGCAGGATATGAATAATAATATGATACCCTACGAAAGAAAATGAATTTATTCTTCCTCTTCCCCCAAGGATTCTTCTTTCATTGCACCTTTTAGAAATACTAATGAAATCACTTTTCAATGAAAGGCCATAATAACTTGCACTTGGTGTAACTTTTGTGAAGAAAATCATTACGAGAATACCTATGAAGTTAAAATAAATGTTAGAGATAAGATTTTTGGAAAAAGTCATGATACCAGAGGATGTTATGGTAGTAAATACTAGGAATAAATCTTAGACTTCCAAGAGAAAATTTTACCTTCCTCACACTTCTTCTACCCCAACTTCATCTTCTCAAAGTTCTCATACAAAAATTATCAAAACCTCAAAAAATCAAGGAGTATCTTCTCCTCTTCCCTCTTCCAAGTACAATAACCTTAACTAGTTGGATAATATCAAATATGATGCTACCCTTTTGGACATGGTTATCATCCCAAAACATCATAAGAATATTAAAGACTTTATGGAATGTAATATTTCTACCATAGACAATATATTTGAAAAGTAAAAGGAAGAAGATTCAACTGTAGATAGAATAGGTGTAAATAAATTTAGGAACCCTGCAAAAACCCTCATTTCTATATCTCAGTAGAAATTATGTATAAAATAGCTCATTGTTTCCTAATCGATGGCAGGTCTGGTCCAATTGTGATGTCTAAAATCTTCATGAAAGAGCTTGGCCTATCTTGTACCAATGAAAATTCTAGAAGCATTCTCTCTTATAATAATATACAAGAATCAACTATAGATGAAATCAAAGATGTAACCTTAGTTTTGTGTGCACATCCCAAGTTAAGGACAACTCTCAATATCCAAGTGATTGATATGTCTATGAGTAAATAAATTATTTTGGGAAGGGACTGGAAATCCTTAACTTGTGGATACCTTTCACTCGTTGGTACACATTTATCCATCCCTCGAAACAAAAAGAAAATTATAGTTCATAGGGAAGTAATCATTTGACCCTATATAGAGAGAGTTCCCCAACCCCATGTAAATTATCTCGAAGAAGATTTTGTGTTGTACTCTGTATTTGTTGATGAAGGTGACACTATACTTGAAACAACTAATTTTGATTATGGCATGTGGCACATGCATTTCTATGCCTCTGTAACATCCCCCTCTAGTGCATTGAGAAAAATTATTTTTTGAGGACACTTGCTCGCAAGTGATTTGGACTTTTGTGATGTTAAACCATTTATACCTGATTATGATGCGATTGACAGACGACATGATGTTTTACTAGTTTTGATTGACACAGGTGTTGTTCACTCTGTTTTATTGAGTGTGCAGGATTTTCGACCTTGAGTATGCAAAGGCATCGGTAGAACCCCCTTGGACTCTAGACTGAGTCAGGGAGTGTGCTTTTGGGTTGATATATTTACTGTGATGTTTCATTGATTTGATGATTTGATGTTGACATTTCTGACATGATTGCTGATGATGGAGGCTGATGATAGCTTGCCGACCAAACTCACATATGGATTAAAGGGGCCACACACGATTTGCAGAGAGGTTGAGGGAGAGGGGTGGACAACAGCCCTGCCACCACCTGCTAGCACTCCCGCCGTGGCCCGAACTGTAGGTTAACGATTACTTAGTTCGAGAGGATCCACGATGCCCTGAGGGATGACTGGGACAGTCACTCACAATGATTCTAAGGGGCACACAATAAGGAGGGGGCCTTATTCCTTAGAACCCTTAGTCTCCCACAAGTTCACCTGGCGGAGTATTGACTCCAGGGGTTATAAATGTCTACCAATTAGTCCAGTTGGCGAGTGGTACCCTTGGAGCATGTGGTGCATCCTGAAGGGCACGTCGCACAAAAGAAACTCATTTGGCGAGTGGCACCCTTGGAGCACAAGGTGCATCCTGAAGGGAACATCGCACAAAAGAAACTCAAGAGGTGAGTGGAACCCTTGGAGCACATGGTGTGTCCGGAAGGGCACGTCGCAATAATGTGGATGGAGGAGTTATCCTAAATAGCCCTAAGTCATAAACACCTGAATAAACCCTTAAACAATTCCCCTAACCAGGCATCGCCAGTTCAGAATTTGAGCCCTTTGTCAAAAAAAAAAAAACATAATTCAAGACTATACATTAAATAATCATTCCCCCTATGATTTACAACCTCCACCTAAACCAAGGAGTTTCCTTCCTTAATTAAATACATAAAACAATTCCTCCGTTAATTGAATTCATAAAGTAATTCCTTACTTAATTGCATACATAAGGCCTTTCCTCATTCCTAGTAATAAGCTCGATAATTTGTCTTTTTAGTGAAGGTACTACTACTTCGCCCTAACATAATAATGAAAACTTAACCATCTCCTAATAACAACGCCATTATATTCTAGCTCACAATAGCTCTGCAATTCAAATAACATTAGAATTTCATTTCCTACTAGCTAAGCATTAACAATACAGGTGTTAATAATAAAATTGAACAAAAAAAAAACCCACTTAAGCTAATGTGAGTCTTCATAAAGTGTGTAGGGTAAAATAAAGAGATTTAAGAAATTAATTCATTTAGGTGGTTGTAAATTTGAAAAAGAAGAAATTAATTAGTTAACTAAAGGGAGTTTAAAAGAAATATATATATATATATATATATGAATTTAAAAAAATATATATAATGAAAAGATGCTTAGGCACATTTACCTTATTGAGTTTTCAAAAAACAAATAAAAAAAATAAATAAATAAAGGGGGGGGGGAACTTAAAAGAAATATGATTTAGGGTTTTTGATGAAAACCTAATGGGATTGGGTCAAAAAGAGGTTAAAAGAAAGGAGATGGGGCTGAAAAAAGGGGGATCTGCTATGAGGTATTGTTATGCTATCAAAATTGCAATTGGATGGATTGCTTGGGGGGAGTTGGGGACTTTCTCAGCTGTGATAGAGTGGTAGCTCAGCCTTGGAGGTGAGCTGGGAAGCTAGGTTACTATCTGGATTGTGTGTGGCCCCTTTGCGGCTCGGGGGGCTAAGGGGGAAGGAGAGTACCCCTAGTGTTTGGCTAGGAGGTACCGGTGAGTTCTTTACGGTCGGTGAGCGGGAGCATCAAGGAGCACATGGACGCCAACCAGAGCGGGAGAGCAGGACAAGGTATGTTTTTATTTTTGGTGGAATGATAGTCTCTGGTTGCGTCTGAAAATTTAGATGGCTGTGTTTATATTTTGGATGAATGTTTTCAGTTTTGTGATAAATATCAGATAGAATGGTTGCAATGAACCATAGGAATTGACCCATCTTATGCTGTAAAAAAGAAAATGAGCAGGGCAGTTTATGGTTCTTCATTTTGGCATAGTTTTAGGGTTTCTCTTTTCATATGCTGGGCGTTTTTTCTTTTTACTGTGGCCATTTTCACAGTGGGTTCTCCTTATACCTGCTGGGCATTTTTATATATCTAGTGGCATTCTTTTTACTGTGGGTTTCTCTTTTCATATGATGGGCATTTTTATATATATATAGTGGCAGTCTTTTATTTCCAGTGGGTTTTCTCCTGTTACCTTGGGCATTTTTATACACACAAGGGGCATTTTTCTTCAGTGGATTGTCTCTTTTATACACTGGGTGTTTATATATATATTGGGCATTTTTTCTCAGTGGGTTTTCTCCTGTAACCTTGGGCGTTTTTATATATACAGGGGGGCGTTTTTCTTCAGTGGTTGTCTCTTTTATACACTGGGCGTTTATATATATATTGGGCATTTTTTCTCAGTGGGTTTTCTCCTCTAACCTTGGGCGTTTTTATATATACAGGGGGGCATTTTTCTTCAGTGGGTTGTCTCTTTTATACACTGGGAGTTTATATATATTGGGTGTTTTTTCTCAGTGGGTTTTCTCCTGTAACCTTGGGCGTTTTTATATATGCAGGGGGGCGTTCTTCTTTAGTGGGTTTTCTCTTTATACACTGGGTGTTTATATATATATTGGATGTTTTTTTTTCCAGTGGGTTTTCTCCTATTAGCTTGGGCATTTTTATACACACAGGGGGCGTTTTTCTTCAGTGGGTTGTCTCTTTTATACACTGGGCGTTTATATATATATTGGGCATTTTTTTTCTCAATGGGTTTTCTCCTGTTACCTTGGGCATTTTTATACACACATGGGGCGTTTTTCTTCAATGGGTTTTCTCTTTTATACACTGGGCATTTTAATCTATTGTTGGGCATCCCCACTCATGGCCCGTGTTTTAATCTATTGCTGGGCATCCCCATTCGTGGCCTAGGTTGTTTGTATTTGTGACCTGTAGTGGACAACATTGGATCCTTGTGGGCTCTCCTCGTAGTGCTTTGGAATTTCACCATTTTACTTCCAAACTGTTCAGGATTCATAGCTATTTATGATTCCTTATAAATCTAAACTATAAATCCAGTTAGCGTTGAAAAAAATTATCAGAACCATTCTTCCATATTTGATTATTCTTATTATTGCTAATTGTTATTTGTCATCTATCGTCATTGTGGGTAATTAATCAAACTATGTCCACTTAAAAAGGAATTATCACGAGCATTACTTTTCATATTGTTTCCTTCCTTATTCTAGTTAAATGGATATTTTGTTATATTTCATCACTTGTTATTTAAATCTCATTGCCTTATTGTTATTACTACCTTACTAGAATGAGGTAACCTCCAGATTTATTACTGCCCAAATGTAACCGCCAGATTCAGAGTTATTACATTATTACATTTTTACATTATGTTAGGGTAAATGTATTAAGGATAATGTATTGTAAGGTCATTTCAACAAGTTAGTGCAATGCTACTACACCATATTAGAATGAAGGTAAGGTAATACTAATATAACAAATCATCTTAGGATGGAATGTATGAATTAAATGTGAGGAATTGACAGTGTATTCTGATCAATATATTGGAACAGTAATGTTTTAATCATTAGTGTAATGACCTTGCAGCTTAGATGGTTAAATTGCAAGTCCTTATATCATAATGTAATAATGCTAGCGCTATGGTGATGTCATTGTAATTATCATGAATTTAGTTAGTGATTTGCGAGGTCCTTATATTATAATGTAATGATGCTGGATTTTATGAAGATGTCATGGCAGTTTATATTTTGATACTAACATATGAGATGAGCTGTGAATGATATCCTATTGCAAGGTAAGTGAGGTAAGTGTAATGAAATTATTCATTCCTGGTATGTTATTGTAGTAATTATGGTTAGTGATAAACATATATCATGAACTGTCCTTGAAATTAAGTACGAGGAGTCACCATGGCTCAGTAAATGGGGGTGGAATTTAGTTGATTTTACATATTTAAGAAGGGGTTGGTAAATCATCGTCTAAAAGAAGTCAAATGGGGTAAATGGTTGTAACTGAAGTCAATGAGTCGTCTTTAGTGGTTGGTCATGGTCGGTGTCCTTCTAACTTGCGTCTTCCATCGAAGATCGTGGTTGCCCTTGATACTGTAGTACTTGGTTCTCTGGCATTACATGGTTGCTGGTGTCGGGCGGGATATAGACACCTCCTTGTAGCCTTAGTATGTATGTCTGGGTGTGTGATCTTACTGTGTAAAGAATCCAGTGCCGTATCAAGAGTCTCGGGCCCTTTAAAGGCAAGGTTTCCACTCTTGCAACACACCTAAGGGGAGTACTAGTTTCTGCCTGAGCAGTCGGCTAGGAGCCTATCTGACCTTCTCTCTCTCCAGAGCAGAGAACTAATATTAAACGCCCTGCTTTCCTGTGTAGAAATAGTAAGACCTACTACTACGGATTCTTCCTTCTATGTTCGTATGGTACCTAACCCAGTATGTCTTTTATTGTTAAAGATATTGTGGGGTGCCCTTGTCTTGGGTAGTATTTGCTTGCAGTTACTTGTTGTGCGCCTTGCGTCTTCTTGTTGTGATCCTCGTGGTTGTGTCTTGTTAGTCGTCGAGCGGTGGCGTAGAGTCATGTGTGTCTATTTCCCCTCCTACACGTGTGCACACACTGTTAAACCAAAAAAAAACTTGCACCTGTTGTCAGAGTCGTTGTCGTAACTAGGAGGGTTGTTACAGCCTCATGTTCAAACAAAGGCAATGGAGCTAACATCATTCTATATTCTCGTATAGGAAAAATTCACATTTTTTCTTATAGGATGGAATTTGCTTGTATAGAAAATGTTGTCAAGTTTGAAGTCTTATTGTTGGGCATTGAAAATGCATTTAATCTTGGTTCTGGCCACCTTAGTGTTTTTGGTGATTCTAAACTTGTCGTGAATCTTGAGAGAAAATATTATATACCAAACAATAAGTTACTTAAACGTTATACCCAGGTTGTTTGGATGTTGATTTCAAATCTGTTATCATTTAATATCACTCATGTTAAAAGGGAACTTAATTCAATGACTGATAGATTTGTTGTTTTTTCATATTCTCCTACTCAACATCTAACATTTTTCTCTTGTGAGCACATGTTATCAACTTATTCTTTGAGTACACTTGTGTGTAAGTGATCCAACTATAGTACATGGCTATTTGTTTCTCTTATGGAATTTTATGATAACATTGATGGTTGTGATTTAATGTTATTGGATATATATATGTATTGGCAGATGTTATTGACGAGTTTTCCCTAAGTGTGCAGGACACTTGACAGATTGTGGATGCCGATGAAATCATCGACCTCCTTGGAATTTGTATTTAGTTTTTGTTTGAGTATTTCATTTTACGCATATGTTCCAGATGATTGATTTAGTATGACTATATATATGGATCAGTGAGAATGTTTTTTCTATGGATGCAGGTTGACAATGCTTGTTAATATGAATCACATAAGGAGTAAAGGGGCCATGAAGAAAACCATATATTGAGGGAGAGGTGTGGTAGCATCCCTATCACAACCTACTAGCACTCTTGTCGTGGCTAAAATTGTAGGTTAAAAATTACCTAGTTTGAGAGGTCCATGATGTCGTGAGGGTAGACTGAGATAGTTGCTCATGAATATTTCTAAGGAGTATACAGTAGGCCAAAGTCCTTATTCCTTAGAATACCTTAGTCTCTCACAAGGTCTCTCGAATGGAGTGTTGACTCCAAGGGTTGGAAAATGACAAAAACTATTAAAAGGTGATTGGAACCCTTGGAGCATGGAGTTTGTCTTGAAGGGCATGTCGTGTAAATAAAACTTGAGTCAATGAATCTAGGTGGCTAAGAAAACCTTGAAATAATAATTGTAAACTTTGAAAATCGTTAGACCTTGTTAGATATGAATAATTAATGACCAATTTATTACTTATAAATCCCCAAATGAAATTCTAAGCCTATTCAAAAATTAATCCTAAGTCCGAGTTTGGTAAGAGGACTAAAACTAAATAATAAATTAAATAAAAAGGGTGATGAAGTAAATCAAGTTAAGAATTAAGAAAGGGTAAAATGTATTTAAAGATTTGATATAAGGCACATGTGTGAAATTAAATATGAAAAGGGGGTTTTTTAAATAAGAAAGAAATAAACATAAAAGAATGTGTACGCATTGAAAGGTATCTAGAGTCTAGTTAACACTAGTATAACTAGAAGAAGACTCTTATTTAACTCAACTTAGATTTACTAAGGCGTTAGTCTTTAAAGGGGAATATGGGGGGATAAAGAGACAAGTAGAAGTGATTTAAGGAGTGCTTTTAGGAAAGGTAAAGGAAATTCACTTTAATTAAAATAAAATATGCAATTACTTGTGCAACTTGGGGAGAGGGTGACAAGTGTAAGGGGGAAATAATTATAATTTATTTAATTAAAAATTAAATTAATTGTGCAAGTGGGGATGTGTCTCTAACGAAACTCCTATAAAAAAATGGTCTAGTGTGAAAAGAAAACACATTGGTTATTGGTAAATTTATGATGATGAATGAATTTTAACTGGTTTTACTTGTGAGAGTTGGGATACCAAGCTTGAGAGAGAGAGGAGGATCTACCTTGCAAGGCAATCTTAGAAGCTAGAGTATTTTTCTGGTTTTGTGTGTGTGGCCCCTTTGTGGCTCAGGGGGATAAGGGGGAAGAAGAGTGTTGTTCCTGAGTTTATGATTTAAGGATATAAAACATATCGTCAAGGCATCCGAAAAAGGTTTTTATAAAAAGGTTTTGAAATGAAGAAACAAAAAAAGACTAGATCAGATTCAGTTTCTCAACTATCTCTGTCTTGCTTCCTATTTCTCTTGGATGCTAATATCACGTTCAATGGCAGCCCACGATCTTTCTAACTCAGTCCTATTGGTAGTTGTTTGTAGAATAGTGTTAAATAAGTTTAGGGCAATGCTGGTTTGATCCTGAAGACCAGGTTCTACATTAGGTTGTTTGCCATTAGGAACTTTCATGGGTGATAGGGTTTTAAAGCTTTGTAAAAGGGGGTTTTTATCAATTGGTTACTTCATATTTTTAGAGATGATATTAATGAAACAACTTTAAAATCTAAAATAGTAATGTAAAAACACAATCAAGGCCGTTTCCTGGTTTGTGACAATTTTGAAATTGTAAACAATGAAACACAATACAGAGAAATATAAGGCTTTTATCTAGAAAGAATCTTATATTTCAATTAACAATGATGAAAGAAAAACAAGATTTCTAACAGAGTGAAATATTAAGGAACATAAGGTTTTACAGGTCTTAAAATTACTAAAGTAATTTCAGAGGAAAGACTGTAATACATTCAACATCCAAACCGATCTGAAATGATAAACAACAATGTATATAACCTCAAATTGATTTACTTGTTAGAAACACACATTAAAAGGAGAATTTAACAAAGCATGATAAACAAGGAAAGAAACATAGTCACGAAATTGCAGGATCCAGAATCTTGTTTGCGGTTTATATTCCGATGAACTTCAAAGTTGATCTTACAAAAATTAGCCTTCTCCAAAATTTCTGAAGCCCCATTTCATCCTTTTGAAACTATATTTATATCTTTCTATCATTTTTTTTTTTGGTAACTAACCAATCTCCTAATATTACAGTTACATAAACTAATGTCAATCGTTTACAATTTCTTTCAAAATTCTAAAAACATAAAAATATTTACAAAATTTTAAATTTGCGTTGATGAACTTTCTTTTTCCGCTTCAACGCATTGAACATATTTCTCCAAAAAAGTTTACCAAAACCCTAGGAGCCTTAGGTACTTCATTTGCTTCAAAAGAGAAAAATTTTCTCTGTAAGCTTGGCAACTGGCTCTCTATTGTTTTCTCTGTGAATTTGATCTTTTCCAACTTTGAACTTGAAGCTATCATCCACTTATCTATTTCTGCAATGTTGACGTATTTAATATTTAAAATTTCTGATTTCCTTTCCTCAAGTTCTTCTTTTGACTTCTGCTAATGCCTGGTAATGTTGACTTCACCCAATAACTCAAAAAAACCATCTATCCCAATACTTACTGAATCTTTTTCAATAAGACTGAAGATCCTTTGAAAATCTTCATTAATTCCTTTTGTAATTCCTTTATATTCTGCCAATTTTGATTCCCAAACTTTTATCATTATATCTCCTTTTACCTGTTTCGAAATGGATAATTTCTGGTTTTTTCTAATTTCTTCTTTTTGTAAAGAAGTTATTATCTTTTGAAAAGAATTCCTTGCTACTTTAGCTTCTCTTTCTTTCTGAACTACCTTTTCCATAGACCTATTTGACTCATGAAAATAGTTCTGGATGATTTCCAGATTACAAAATATTTTCTATTTTTCTTCTTCAATGTTTTCATATATCTCTGATGCTTGTGTCCTAAAATATTCAATTTCAATTACTTGATTAGTAATTGAAATAAAATTATCTTGCAAAGATTTATTTTCATCGCTCAACTTTTGGACCTGTTCTTGAGTAACCTATATCATGTGTTTTGCCTCATCCAAATTTTTATTTAACTTTTGTATTTCCTGGATGTCTTTGAGTCTAGCTTGTTCTAGACCCTTTTGTATTCCCCAGCCAATAATTCTTTCATTTTCTTTTAATCTGTCTTGCAACTACATTATCTCTTGATCCTTTAGCTCAATCATAGTTGTTAGATTTCCTACAGAATACATGTTAGTTGATGCTATAGCACCCATGGTTCCTGCTAACTCTGTAGCGAATTCTCCTTCTTTGAGTTTCTTTCCATCAATGATAATTTTATGTCTTTTTATCATTCTTTCTCCTACAAGATGAATTTCTTGTTTCAAGTCAACTCTTCTTTTTTTACTGAAAAAATAATTGGATGATGGGATTTCATCTTTGGAGATTGGCTCTAAGTCACTTACATATATAACTCCTTCATGAGGGGTTCCAAAAGTAGATTGTAGTGGAGTTAATGTTGTGATAGGACTGCCAATTTCCTTTGAAGTTATTCCTCCAACATTTTCTGGAATAACATCGAGAACTATTGGACTTGTTTCCCATCCTTTTCCCTTTTCTGTTTCTGGTTCTTTTGTCTGAGAACTCTCTATATTCTAAGGAGGTATTTGAGGATCTTTCAGCTTATCTTTTTCACTTGACTTATCCTGAATATCAGTTTCAAACCCTAGAGGAGTTGTTTCTTGCTCTGGCAATGAAGTAGACATTTCACCTTGTAATATATTTGATAGGAAGCTTCGTCTATGTTTTTGAAAGGATGCAAACCCCACCTGTGCATCAGGTGACAAGGCTTGCACTATGTTTTGAACTTCTTCATAAGACTTAACATTTTTGAAAACATCATCATAAACTGAAATTTCATATTCAGATGCTTTTAAATTACATTGTATGTAATGTCGACTGATTATTTGGTAAGGTTCGTGTTTCCTATGCTCTATACTTGCTAATTTCACTTCGTCCAACAACTCGGCCTCTGCCTTAGAATGGCCTAAGTCTAATAAAATGAATTTTTCGATATAAACAGGAAAAAATGGCCATGCTTTTTTCTGCTGAGCTTTTAATTCTAACCCAATGCCACTCTTGACTAACTGATAAGCTAGTTCTCTGCATATCAACCTGTCTGATAAAATTTTTGGGAGTGCGTGAGGCAGAATTGAATAGCCATAAACCCTAACATAGGAAAAAATTTCTTCAATGAACCAGTCGACATCTGATTTGAAGTTTTCTATGATGGTATTAGATAAGCGAGGAGGTTCACATACAAACAATATTTTGTGCAGAGGGATGATTACATAATGACAGACCTCATAAAAAACATTTTTTTCATTTTCTTCCCAGAGAGCTCAGTGGTATTTATGAACAGGCTCTGGGCATCATATCAGTGTATGAGACAAGTCTCGGACGTGCAACAACTTTATGGAGCTCAGACTCGGCAATATCTCGGATGTGATTTTCTAAATCAGTGGTTGCATATTTAAGTTCATCTTCTAGTTTTTGAGAGATTCTCGTCCATGATTTGACAGAGTGTACTCCAGATGCAGTAGTATCGGAAATAATATCACCTTCTGGTTGATCTTCATTTTTCTTCGAAGCCTTTTTGGGTGCCATAGCTCTATGTTTAACTTGAAAACCTGTAACATAGAGTAATTTAGCTTTGAAATGATAATACAGGCGTTTCAAAAGTTAACTTTGAATATATCATAAAAACATTGAGATTTGTACCTCTGTTACAAAGTTAAGGCTCTTAATGCCAAAAGATATTTCCAAAGATATGCATTTAAGTAAATTAAGTAAATTATGTTTTAATTAAGGATTAAAGTATCGGGAAATCGGGGATCAGGATTTCGCAATTCAATTTGTGTTAAACATTTGTTTACGCGAAACTCTAAATCCCAATTTTCTGATTTAAATTTAAATTCTTTAAATTTTAAAAGACTGCCCGTTTTAAAGATTGTTTCAAATAGTGTTGGAAAACTTATATTTGTTTAGATTTTTTCCCTTCTTTGTCCAAAAATAAACAATAAAAGGCATCGCAAATTTATCGGTGAATAAATTCTTGTCTTAGGAAATTTGAAAATTACAAAGACTGAAAAATACAAATCTTTTGTCCCCGAGGTGTAGGACAGTCGGTGACGGAGTGTGTTGTTAAGACACTCTGTGATGTTAAAGTCATCGGTTCGAAACCTGTGGGGACAAAAAATCCAACCATGTTAAGGGTTGGTGTGGCTCAGGCCGGGTGCGATCCCCGGGTGATTTTGACGGCTTAGATGCCCCTGAGTCGCGGTTTCTCAAGCCACAGGTTAATCGCGTAGTCAACAGGTTCCGCACAAATTAACAAACAAAAAAAAAATACAAATCTTTTATCCTTAAGAATAAAAAATTTCAAGGTCTGTTTCAACATAGGCTCCAAATGGGGACCTCGTCTCCCTGCGGGACGAGGAGAACATGCAGAATTAGTGCCTTCATTGGGTAAATGGTGTCAAGGGTTTATCTTTGATAAATTGATCAAGAAGTAGGAAAAGAGTTTACATAAAATCTTTGAAAACCTTTTCGAAACTTCTCATTTATTTGAAATTCAATTATAGTCTTCTTCAAAATTCTCCTTTTCGTTCCAAAATTGAGTTAGTATTGAGATAATTAGAACAATCTTTAGAAACTCAACAGATTATTGAACATTTCAGCTTACATAAATTGAAATAAAATTTATAATTTTAAAACTGGGAAGCTCTAATTTGACTTAAGATGAATATCCAGTTTTTGAAAAATTTATAACTAGAATAGATTTATAGGTAAGTATGACAACCTTACAGATACCTCAGACATTGCTTCACTGCCAGCAGACCTGCTCAGTACCCCGGTGAAGTTATCTATCCCTTTTTACTGAATTTCCTTTCACCGCTTCGAGTGCTTATTTTATGCGCAGACATTGCTTCACTGCTAGCGGGCCTATTCAGTACCCCGGTGAAGTTATCTATTTATTTTTAGATGAGGGAAATCATTTAAATGAATTTCCTTTCATCGCCTGTAGGACTAGATGGGGGCAATCAATTATGAATTTCCTTTCACCATCTGTCTTATAACTAGCTTATGCTTACGAAGCGGTGGCAATCAGTGATACTTAATATATCAGGAGTGGTGATCTGTGTAAAATTTTATGATAAAGATTTGTCAACTTGTTTTGGTTATTCTAGACCAATTTTTGTCAACCTTCAAAACTTCTTAGTCTGTAGAGAAAAAGGGAAAAAAAAATTTAGGGGATTTTCTTTTGAGCAAGCTAAAAAGTTCCGACAATATGTTAAGAAACTTAAGATATTTAGAGTTAATCTCAAACCTAACCATTTTTAGTCAGAGAGAAAAACCATGAAAACTGACCTAACTAAATTCAATCATTTGATGATTTTCAAAGTCAATACAAAATCTTTTCAACTCTGATACAAAGTTCTAAAAAATAAAAGATAATATTGAGGGTATTAAAGGAGACTTTTCAACAATATATAAACCAAAATACCTCTGATATAATTTCAAAAATAACTCTGTGGATTTTTATTATATATATATATATATATATTAACAAAGTAGTTTTCAAAAATTTGAGAAAGAAACCAGTATATACAAATTTATTTTATTTATTTATTTATTTTTTATTATTCCATGTAATGTTTTAAGAACCGCCCATTAATAGGGGCATTTAGGATATTACCATCTAAATTTTCTAGTAGAAAAGAATTTTTACCTTCAGAAGATGATATCTTAAAAGGTCCATACCAGATATGATCAAATTTACCATTTTTTCCCGAATCTTCCTTTCGAGCATCCCACCTTAAAACTAGATCTCCTGGTAGAAAGTTCTTGTTCTTGGCCTTGCGATCGAACAACATCTTCATATTATCCTAGTACTTTTGTAGCTTTTCATCTATTACATCCCTATGCTGCTGAACTTCAATCAGTTGGTTTATCCTTCTAGTGAGAGGATTTGGCTCTTCTTTCTCATCCTGCCACAGTTTCATCACAGGAAGTGCTAAGTTTATGGGTAATATAACATCTGTTCCATAAACCATTTGAAATGGTGAAGTACCGATAGATTTCTTTGTTCCTATCCGATTTTCCCATAAAGCATACTTTAAATGTAAATGCCAAGATTTCTTATTTTCATTTAAGACTTTCTTAATTATACTGATCAAACTCTTATTAGAAGATTCAACCAGACCGTTTCCTTGTGGATAATATGTTGTTGAATGTCCTAGCACAATATTATATTTTTGGAAAAAGCTGACCATTGCCATAGACTTGAAAGCCTGTGCATTATCTGTAACTATCTTTCTAGGACAGCCAAATCTTTCCAATATATTCTCTTCCAAAAAGTCTATAACCACTGAATCAGTGGCCTTCCTTGTAGGGATTGCTTCCACCCACTTGGTAAAATAGTCTGTGGCAGTGAGAATCCATCTATGTTGGGCACTTGAATGGAGATTTATATCACCTATGAATTCAAGCCCCCATTGTTGGAAAGGAGCTTCTATCTTGACTGGGATTAAAGGCATAGTTGGTAGCTTATGTTTCCCAGTAAAAAATTGGCAAGGGCTACAAGCTCTTACCTTGGCATTTACATCTGGGAAAATTTTGGGCCAGTAATAACCAACCTTTAAAATTTTATATGATGTTTCTCTCCAAGCATGATGCCCTCCACAAACCCCTTCATGAAATTGACTGATAACTTCCTCTGTTTTTGATTCAACCAGACAAACTAAGAGGAACCGAAGCGGGTCTTTCTAGTATAATTTTTTCTCAGAAATGCAGTATTTAACTGCATGCAGTTTCAGTGTTCTATCTTTGGAAGGTGACAAATCATCTGGACATTTTAAAGTTAATAAATATGTTACTATATCCTTATACCAATTTGACAAAACGAATTTGTCCTCAATCTTGTTTTCAATTATTTGATCATCAATTTCATTCACATCTATCCATCCTTCTTCCTCTTGATCATTGTTTATCCCAAGAGCCCTAAAATTAGATTCAGCTAGAAGTTTAGCTAAACCCTGTCCTTTTACTAATTTAGTTGGTTTAACCTCCAAGTCAAACTCCTGAATTTTTGCAAGCCAACTACCTCTTTTACCATCATTGTCTGCCTGAACTAAGATGTCCTTTACAGCACTAGTAGGTGTAACATCCCGCTCTAGCGCACTGAGAAAACTTATTATTTGAGGACACTTGCTTACAAGTGATTTGGAATTTTATGATGTTAGACCATTTATACCTGATTATGATGTGATTGACAGATGACATGATGTGTTACTATTTGATGTCGACAGATGCTATTGACTCAGTTTTATTGAGTGTGCAGGGTTTTTGACCTTGAGGATGCAGAGACGTCAGTAGAATCCCCTTGGACTCCAGACTGAGTCAGGGAGTGTGCTTTTCGGTTGATATGTTTACTATGATGTTTCAGTTGATTTGATGATTTGATGTTGGCATTTCTGACATGATTGTTGATGATGCAGGCTGACGATAGCTTGCTGACTAGACTCACATATGGAGTAAAGGGGCCACACATGATTTGCAGAGAGGTTGAGGGAGAGGGGTGGACAGCAGCCCTGCCACCGCCTGCTAGCACTCCCACCGTGGCCCGAACTGTAGGTTAACAATTACTTAGTTCGAGAGGATCCACGATGTTGTGAGGGCAGACTACGACAGTCACTGACGATGTTTCTAAGGGGCCCGCAATAAGGTGGGGGCCTTATTCCTTAGAACCCTTAGTCTCCTACAAGTTCACCTAGCAGAGTGTTGACTCCAAGGGTTATAGATGTCTACCAATCAGTCCAGTTGGCGAGTGGCACCCTTGCAGCACGTGGTGCATCCTAAAGGGCACATCGCACAAAAGAAACACAAGAAGCAAGTGGCACCCTTGGAGCACGTGGTGCATCCTGAAGGGCTCGTCGTGTAAAGGAAATGAACGAGGCGAGTGGCACCCTTGGAGCACGTGATGCATCCTGAAGGGCACGTCACATTGATGTGCATGAAGGAAACAAACCTAAATAGCCCTAAGACCTTAACGCCTTAAGAGATTCCTAAACAACTTCCCTAACCCATTGACGCCCAAATCAGAATCTAGTACAAGTCTAAAAATTGTTAGGGTAAAATTTAGTCTAACCCTAAGAGCAGACCGTGGAATAAAAATAACAAATTAAATAAAAATCCACCTAAGTAATAGTTGGTCTTCATGAAATTCTTGGGGCGATAACGAGGGTAAGTGTTAAAGCCAACCTAATGGTTTTAAAACTTGCAAAGAAGAAATTGATTCCTAACCGGTGGGAGAATGACATCACCTTCGTAGTGTAACATAAAGAAAATTTCAAAAAAAACCAAAAAAAACAAAGACCACTATCCTCTCATTATCCATGTCTACTTTATTAAACTATCCTCCATCACCTTAATCTTCCAGTATCCAGCTCCCTTTTACATGTACAGTTCACATTACTAAATCACCATTCCTCCCCTTAATTCCTCATTACTCCTTTTTATGTAATGCATTTACTTTTCCCATATACATGTTTGCCATCACCTTAATCTCTCAT
>ML778473.1:330105-355688 GCA_009831015.1 Picea engelmannii
AAAGGAGGATTTAGGGTTTGAGACTGGATAAAAGAAAGGGGGAGGGGGGAAAGAAAGGGGATTCAGCTATTAGGTATTGTTATGCTGCCAGACTAGAGACTGGACTGATTGCTTGTAGGAGTTGGGGATTTCTCAGCTGACTTGAGTGGTAGCTCAGCCTTGGAGGCGAGCTGAGAAGCTAGGCTACTGTTTGGATTGTGTGTGGCCCCTTTGCAGCTTGGGGGGCTAAGGTGGAAGGAGAGTACCCCTAGTGTTTGGCTGGGAGGTACCGGTGAGTCCTCTACAGTTGGCGAGTGGGAGCAGCACTGAAGGCGGAAGCGGCACAGAGCACAGGAGTCAATTGCGGCAAGCAAATCAGGCAAAGGTATGCTCCTGAACTTAGTAGAGTAGAATGCATAGTGATTTACTGCTGAGAATATGATTGTATTGTTGTGAAATGTTGTTTCCTTGTCCTTCATACTCTATAAAGAAAAAAAAAGGGGCTATCTCAAAAGATCTTCGTTTTTTATAACAGTGCAGTTGAGGGTTCAGGTAAATTTGTTGTGGGTTTATGTTATTTCGTTTTTATGCAGTGGGCGGGTTTTTGTTTTTTTTTCTCAGTGGGTTTTCGTTGTTTGTACCATGGGAAACCTTTTTGTAGTAGGGTTTTGTCCTTATACAGTGGGCAATTTGGTTTTGTTTCAGTGGATTCCCGCTTTTGTACAGAGGGCGAATTTGTTACGGTGGGCATTTGTTTATGGGAGTTTATATATATAATGGAAGTTTTGTTCAGTGGGTTCCCTTTTTGTTTTACCTAGGTGTTTTTACATACACCGTGGTGGCTCTTTTCGGTGGGTTTTCTTTTTTTTACCTGGTTGTTTTATTTACATATACCTTGGCGTGTGTTTTTCAGTGGGTTCTCCTTTTCATTGGGCGTTTTTATATGTACAATGGGCATGTTTTTTCTTCCGATAGGTTTTTCCTCTTACGGTGGGCATTCCATTTCTTTTATTTCCTTTGGGGGCATTTCGCTTCACAATTTACGGTCACTCGTTTCATTGACTATGTGAGCTCGTGATTATCACACTTGTGGTTATATTCTAAACCTCTGTGCACCCATAACCCTGTCACTGTTCCAACCTATCCTTCCCTCATTCGATCGACAAGTTACAATGAGTCGCTGCCATTGAAAGCGCGTGCCATTAGTCCAGTGTGTTGCTGATTGGAGGGTGAATGGATACTCCTGGCAATGAAATTAAAAGAATCTTTCACATAAGGGATAGACTTACAGTTTATTTATTTAGGGTAACTTATTTCTACAGTTAAATAAAATAAAAATGGGTAGACTTCTTGTTTCAACAGTGTACATATGCTCTAAAGAATCATTCCTTTACACTTAAATTCGTAAGCTGAAATACCATACATTCTGTTTTCAACCATATGAGTGATGTGCCATATAGAATAGTTTATGAATGGTCTGATTCTAAAAACAAAAAGAAATTACCACAGTCTTTACTTGAAAGTCATTTAATCTACGTGGTGGTAAGTAGTCATGGTTAGCTATTATTGAAGTCTAATCTGAAGTGAACTGTAGGATTTTATCTTTTCTGTATGCTGGGTTATAACTTAGCAATTCTGGAGTTGTTTGAGTTTAACACAAACTATACAATGAAAGGATTTAATGAACTATTTTGCATCTACTTAACACCTTACATCCCGGTCTTGCATGCTGATCTCAAAGCTGTAATTGTTGGTTGACATCTGGACAAATATTTTCATTCAGACTCCAGATTGTAACCATGGTTTTTACACCAACAATACTAGGAAATCCTACAGCCTAGTAATTGTGGCATATGCGTTCACACCCTTATTTTAAACCTAGATTTGACATTACAATTCGAATACATAATGTGGGCATTTCCACTCGACTGTCTTTGCTTATGTATTTGTCCATTTAATGTTGTCTTATTTGCTGTAAAAAGAAATAATAAAAAAAAATTAAATAAACATAAACATTGTGTGTACCCTAATCTGCTTTGCCGCAATCCTTGGAAGCCGTTTAAATTAATCTGAAAACTGATACCTAATCCCATACCGCCTTTAATATCACACATTTCCCGAACTCTATCTCTATGACTGGGTCGAGTTTCTTGCACTAGAAGTTATTGCTGCCAGTTGCCAAATTTTTTGCTGGACCTAGAAGACTGGTTCACCCGCTGTCCCCTAGGGTAGATAGTAACTCGCAGGGCATTAATTACAGTTCTGGGGTAAGGCTGCTGCAAGCGTAAAGTGAATTTCGGATAGTGTGGGCATTGACTAACCGTTATCTGGTTCAATGGCTAATTCCAATGCTACCATAATGTATGGAGATGATGTTGTTTATTGTAATTTTAAAATGTTGTTGAATTTTAAACATTGTCATTTTTAGTTGTATAATTATGGTTAACATGGTTCATTTAGATATGGATGTTGATACATATTGTCAATTTTAATTACGCTGGCATCTGATTGTTTTTAAATACGAGTTTATATCTGAATATGTTGATAAATGGTATATATTAAATTGATTATTAATTTAGAACGTGAGTTGATAAGTTTTAATTAAATGCAATAAAGTTAGTAGTATTATTGGAAGGTGAGTTAGAATGACTAATTGAGCAAGAAAGTTCCTCGTAAATGTTTAGAATGTTGAGTTTTTATGTTTATTAATTAGAACCATAAAAGGGCTTTTTAAAATAATAAGAGATCATTATTGTTAACGATTAGGAAAGAAATGGTAAGTTTTATTTGAATTGATAATGAGAATATTGTTATAAAAGTTGGGTTGTGTTAATTATTAAGGTAATGGTGCTTAGGGTAGTTTAGTCATTGAAGGAAGAGGTTGAATAATTGTAATTCTTATTGATTTTAAAATTGATATTATTGCTACTAACGTTTGGTTGGTTAATTATTAATGTAATGGTTTTTAGGGTAGCTTAGTCTAATGGAAGGAAGAAGTTGAATAGTTGTAATTCTTAATTGATTTTGATAATGAGATTATCATTAATAATGTTTGGTTGTTGATCAGTACTGTAATGGTTTAGGGTAGTTAGTTCGATGTGAAGGAAGAAGTGGACTAATTGTAATCTTATTGATTTTTATAATGAGTTTATTGTTATTAATATTTTCTTAATTACAATGGTAATACTTGTTTAATTTGCAATAATAATATGTGCTTTAATTTGCAATGTTAATGATGATGGTTGAATCGTAATGTTAATATTGTTTAATTGACATGATCGTGCTGATGTTTAAATTGCAAGGTTATTTTTGTTTAAATTGAAGTGTTAATAATAAGGTCTAAATTGCAATGCAAATATTGTTAGGTTATTCCAATGTATGGTGATGATTAGGAAGGAAAGGCAAGTTAATATGGAGAATGTAATTGTTCGAGGGTTTACCATTATGGTATTGATATCGTTGCTCATTTATGGCTATTAGCAGAAAGATGCAAGGCGCCTGTGATTATTGTTTGTCCTTGATCTAGTGCAATGACCTTATAACTAAATAATGGGGGTTGAGATTATTGGTTTTTACCTTAGGATAGTCTTCATCGGTTAATGATAATTAATGGAGCAATTGTTCTTGATTGATGTATTCGGGTATCAATAGTGGTTGGTCGGTATTAGAGTCCTCCTGACTTGTGTCTCCCGTAGAGGTCATGATTGTCCCTGATTTTGTAGTACTTGGTGGTATTGCATTGCATGGTCTGTTGTGTCGGGCGGGATATAGACACCTCTTGTAGCTTAGTATATATGTCTGTGTGTAATTCCGGTGGAAGGAATCCAGTGCCGTATAAAGAGTCTCGGGCTATTTAAAGGCACAGTTCCACTCTTGCAGCACACTCTCAGCCGTATCAGTAGTCTCGGGCTATTTAAAGGCACAGTTTCCACTACTGCGACTCCCTAAAAGATTTATTAGTTTCTGCCTAAGCATTCGACCAGGAGCCTGTCTAATCTTCTTTCGAGAAGACATAAGACTAAAAGCCCTTCTTTTCTGTGCAGAAATAGTAAACTCTACTGTTGGATTCTTCCATTCTGTGACAGTATTGTACTTAACACCTAGTGTCATTTTCTTCTTACAGTTGCTAGTTGCACGCCTTATGTCCAGGGGCGTTTATTCCTTGTTGTCATTGTGATATGTCAGGTCATCTTGTTGTGTTTGTCTTACTTGTGTCTTGTTGGTTTGAGTGGTGACATAGAGTCAAGGGGGTTGTTTCTTCTACACGCACGCACACACTTTAAACAAAAAAAAAAAAAAATTGCACCTGTTTTCGGAGTTGTTGTCGTAACCAGGAGGGGTGTTACAGTAGGTACATACGCAATGACTTTGGAATGTAATACATACATTCTAAAATATTTCAATTCTTTAACCATAGCGTAAGCCTACTTTTCCATTATATTGTATTTAAGTGCGGCGTCTCAGAGGATTTTACTAAAGAAAGCGATGGGTTGCTCAAAACCCTCTTCATTCTTTTGAAGGAGGATGGCAGCAAGCGTATGTTCAGAGGCGAAAGAAAAAATGAGGAAATCCTTAAGATAATCTGGACTTGCTAATACTGGCGCCTCACTTATAACTTTTTTAATGTGAGAAAATGATGCCTTTTCTTCTGTTATCCACTTAACTTCGATGTTCTTTCTGAGCATATATGTAATCAATTTAACAATTTCAGCAAAGTTAGGAACAATTCTTCTCAAAAAATTTATTTTTCCTAAAAAAGATTGAATTTCTTTGACATTTCTAGGAATAGCTAATGTTTCTATAGCCTCTACTTTTTTAGGATCGATTCTGATACCATCTCAAGATACTATATGACCTAACAACTTTCCTTGATGCATGGTGAAATGAGACTTTTTAGGATTTAATGAAAGACCAAACCTACGACATTTTTCAAAAGTTTGTTTTAGATGAATTATATGATCTTCATCTAATTTCGAAAAAATAGTAAGGTCATCCAAACATATAACTACAAACTTATCTCGTTCGCCAACAAAAGCAATATCCATTGCTCATTGAAAAGTAGCTCCCGCGTTCATTATTCCAAATGGCATTTTATCATACATGAATGTACCCCAAGTAGTTGTGAATGCAGTTTTTTCCTTATCAGGCTCACTAACAACAATTTGATTATATCCTGAAAAACCATCAATCATGGACATCCTAGTAGCCCCTACTACTTTTTTGAGCACGTGATCCATTTTTGGTAGAGGATAGTTGTCTTTAAGAGAAGATTTATTTAAATTTCTAAAGTCAACGCATAATCTAATTTCCCCATTTTTCTTTCTCACTAGTACTAGATTAGCAACCCAATCAGAATATCTTAAGGGAACAATAATCTTAGCGTCCAGAATATTTTTAACTTCTTTCTCAATGACAGGTAATAAGATCAGGTTAAACTGTCTGATTTTTTGCTTGAAAGGTTTGACACTAGGTTTAAGTGGTATTTTGTGTTCTATCACCGAAGTGTCATATGTTTTCAAATCTTCGTATGACCATGCAAACACATCTTTATATTTTTTCAACAAATCTGTGTAGTTGTTTTTATTTTCTACTGATAAAAATTTAGATAACTTAACCATTTTGGGGTTATCTACAGTTCCTACGTTACAATCTTCAACCTCTTC
This sequence comes from Picea engelmannii, assembly GCA_009831015.1. Lineage (NCBI taxonomy): Eukaryota > Viridiplantae > Streptophyta > Pinopsida > Pinales > Pinaceae > Picea > Picea engelmannii. The sequence goes on from ML778473.1 coordinate 335,748, forward strand.
TGGTTGAGGTTGTAGAGTAGTTTTAGAAGGAATGTCATCTTTATTAAAGAGTCTTTCCAAAGGAATTAGACCTTTGGGGATTTGATTGTTTTTAAGAACAAGCATCTGGTGGTTAGCTATTTCATAATGAAACTCGTTCGCATCTTCCCCTTCCTGCATGATCCATATAGGATCATTTTGATTCTCCTGATCGTTATATGTTTCTGAAAAATCATCTAAGGATTCAAGAAACTTTCTAATTTGTTCATCGTCTTCGAAAACTTGCCAATGTTGTATATTATTAGGTATGGAAGGACAATGTCTCATTTGAATATCATATTTTAAATTAAAAGTAGTTGGGGGTGTAAACGTTGATGCATCTTTAGCTAAAGCATCAACTTGTTAGTTTTCGGATCTAGGGACGAAATGCAAATTCACAGAAGTGAAGAAATTCTCAATTAAATCCCATACACAATTTCTATAAGACCTTAATCTAGGATGTTTAGCTTGATATTACCGATTTACTTGTTTTATGATTAATTCAGCATCACTAAAGAATTCAATATTTTTAATTTTCATTCTTCTTGCGGCTTCTAAGCCAAGTACTAGAGCTTCATATTCACATACATTATTTGTACAATATATATACCATTGGAGCCTATAGGAAAAAGGAATTACAAATTGATCATCAGAGACAATAAGGAGTACTCCAGCCCCAGCTCCAAGATAGGAGGAAGCACCATCAAAAAACATTTTCCATGTACCAGTATTATATACATTTTCTTTTATTTCTTTTTTTTGAATTTTTTCTTCTATATATTTATCATATACATCTATCTCAAAATCATCATCTAATGATAATATGCAATTCCCTAAATCTTGATCGGCAATATACACTAGATGATTTTTAGGATTTTTTGGGTCACTTACAGTGAAAGCCAACTGAGTCTCCCTGTAAAGACGGGTAAATTGTCCTCCGAAAACAAGGATTGTAGCATATGTCATATCTAACTGGAGGGATCCTCCAATATTAGCACCCCATGACCTAGATAGTAGCATTCCATATTTTGGGGGGATATCTGTGACTACTACATCCATAAGGATACTTTTAGAGGGTATTTGAGCCAAATTTACCACTAGGTCTTTGATCATCCCTATGCATTTAACTTTTCTTGAATCAAAAGAATACAAGTCACCATAGGGTCTTGTGATTTAGAGACCAAGTTTTTCCATTATTTCTTTAGGCATAACATTATGAGAAGCTCTAGAGTCCAACATACAGTTATGTAAAAGGTGGTAAAAAATAGTTAGTGTGATATAAAAAGGAGCCACTGTATATTTTGCCCCTTTGACATGTGGACCGAAAACTATGATAGGTTTATCATCTTCTAAGTTAATTGTGTCAGCCTGACTTTCCTTTTCAGAAAAATTAATCATTTTGGCTATTTGTTTTCGGTATAATGGATTTTTAGCTAATTCGACAAGGGGGGTAGAAATTTTGATCTTGCTTATTTCGTTTTCCAAGTTAAAGTTGCCTAGGGCCTTGTCATTCTCAATGTGTGGGGCTTCCATAACTTTTTTCTTAGTTTTTCATTGTGATGTAACCTTATTTTCTTTTATCAGAGCTTGTGTATTTACAGGGATTGTTCCTACTGGTTCTAACTGTACAAGGTTATCTGTTGTATTTCTTTTTGTAGACTGTTTATCTGCAACTTTTGGGTTTACCTCATCGGTATCATTTCTCAACAAACCCTTTTTTGTTTGAACATCAGGGAGTTTTTTATTTCTCGGTCTCAAATTATATTTTTCTTGTAAGTCAGCAATAATATCATCTATGATACTTTGATATGTACAATCATCAGTGACATTATTGTAAACTGTATCTTCTGATTTACTTTCTTTAATCAAATATGCTTTATAATCATGTCTAGATAAATAAGTAGACTTATTATCATCACCAATATTATGAATATCTTCATCCAATTCTTCAAAATCACCAAAATCTTCTTCTCCAATATAATCTTCACTTTTCAAGGGTTCTTGAATTTTTTGATCTTCATTTTTTATAGTTTTATGTGGTCCTCGGGGTTCAGGATTTTTTTGGAAATCTTTTCTAGGAAAATTATCTCTTCTGGGTTTTTCTAGCTCCATTTTCAAAATTTTATTTGAGATTTCTCGTATAACCCTAGCCATTTCTTCTAATTTATCTCCAGAAGATTTTCCTGACCCTGAAAGTCCACCTTGTTCTTTGAATTTTTTATTTTCTTTATTTACATTTTTGGTTTTTTCTTTAAGCTTGCCCGATGCCATCATATTGGATTCAATTTCAACTGCATCATCTTGCATTTTAGAGAGATCTAATGATCTTCTCTCCCTCAATGGTAAAGAAAATTCAAGATCAAAAACACCAGCATAAGTTACTTTGGCTGAAGGTTGTGAAGGTTTAACTTCAGCTGGAATTTTATTGTATAGTTTATTAAACCTTTGTGTGAATTCCAGCACTGACTCAGAGTTTTTATTTTTTAGGGCTCTGAATTCAGTTAGATAGTAGAGGCGATATTTTCTCTCACCCCATTGTCTGATGAATGCACTATCAATCTCTTCATAAGATCTTAATGATCTAGTTGGTAAGGATCGAAACAAATTTCTCACCTGTCCCTCAAAAGTTTGAACAAGTAATCTGGAATAAACATCTTCATGTTCTATTCCAAGTATATTTACAAATTGATCGAAAAAATTGATATGTTCTTGTGCAGTCAAATCACCCTCCCCTGTAAATTTTGGGAGGCTCTTCATATAGTTCTCAGGAAGATCGTGAAGAGGAATAGGAAGAACTAGGGGAGCATACCTAGCAGCCACCTTGGCAAAAATCCCAGGAACTGGTACTTGACCACCTCCAGGAGCACCACCTCCACCTCTAGCAACTCCTTGTGCTGCCATGGTTAGGTTTGGGACTGAAGCTGGGACAGTGTGTGGAGAAGATTCTTCGAAAAATAGGGACAAGACTTCGGGAAAATAAAAAGTGTCAAAAGAGGGGGGAAGCGAAAGTGATCATTCAAAAGTTTCCGATGAATTTGATTGTGTAAAATTAGGCTGATCTGTAGAACAAGTTGATAAAAGGATTTGTTTAATTGATTTTCTTGATTTTAAGATTTTTTCCAGATTAGAGACTGGCGAGGTCTGTTTGCTATCTGGGTTTTTTCTGGTGTTCTTACTGCTACTAGCCAATTTATTTAATGTAGAGTCGCAAAGTGAAAGATAATTGAGCCTTATAAAGTTTTATGTTCTTGTTCACTATCAACAACAGAAAGTGTCAATGTCGTTCTTCCCAGGGAAATAATTCGTTTCTTCGTTCCCCGACAATGGTGATAAAAAGATGTTGTTCTCGAGTTTATGTTTTAAGGCTATAAAACATACCGTCAAGGCATCCGAAAAAGGTTTTTATAAAAAGGTTTTGAAATGAAGAAACAAAGAAAGACTAGATCAGATTCAGTTTCTCAACTGTCACTGTCTTTCTTCCCGTTGCTATTGGATGCTAATATCACGCTCAATGGTAGCCCATGATCTTTCTAACTCAGTCCTATTGGTAGTTGTTTGTATAATAGTGTTAAATAAGTTTAGGGCAATGCTTGTTTGATCCTGAAGACCAGGTTCTACGTTACGTTGTCTGCCGTTAGGAACTGTCATGGGTGATATGGTTTTAAAGGTTTGTAAAAGGGGTTTTTTATTGATTGGTTACTTCAGATTTTCAGAGATGATATTAATGAAACAACTTTAAAATCTAAAATAGTAATGTAAAAACACAATCAAGGCTGTTTCCTAGTTTGTGACAATTTTGAAATTGTAAACAATGAAACACAATACAGAGAAATATAAGACTTTTATCTAGAAAGAATCTTATATTTCAATTAACAATGATGAAAGAAAAAAAAGATTTCTAACACAATGAAATATTAAGGAACAGAAGGTTTTACAGGTCTTAAAATTACTAAAGTAATTTTAGAGGAAAGATTGTAATACATTCAACATCCAAACCAATCTGAAATGATAAACAACAATGTATATAACCTCAAATTGATTTACTTGTTAGAAACACAGATTAAAAGGAGAATTTAACAAAGCATGATAAACAAGGGAAGAAACATAGTCATGAAATTGCAGGATCCAGAATCTTGTTTGCGGTTTATATTTCGATGAACTTGAAAGTTGATGTTACAAAAATTGGCCTTCTCCAAAATTTTTGAAGCCCCGTTTGAGCCTTTTGAAACTATATTTATATCTTCCTATCAAAGTTTTTTTTTTGGTAACTAACCAACCTCCTAATATTACAGTTACATAAACTAATGTCAACCATTTACAATTTCTTTCAAAATTCTAAAAATATAAAAATATTTACAAAATTTTAAATTTGCGTTGATGAACTTTCTTTTTCTGCTTCAACGCATTGAACATATTTCCCCAAAAAGTTTACGAAAACCCTCGGAGCCTCAGGTACTTCATTTTCTTCAAAAAAGAAAAATTTTCTTTGTAAGCTTGGCAACTGGCTTTCTATTGTTTTCTCTGTGAATTTGATCTTTTCCAACTTTGAACTTGAAGCTATCATCCACTTATCTATTTCTGCAATATTGACCGATTTAATATTTAAAATTTCTGATTTCCTTTCCTCGAGTTCTTCTTTTGACTTCTGTTGATTCCTGATAATGTTGACTTCGCCCAATAACTTAGAAAAACCATTTGTCCTGATACTTACTGAATCTTTTTCAATAAGACTGAATATCCTTTGACAATCTTCATTAATTCCTTTTGTAATTCCTTTATATTCTGCCAATTTTGATTCCCAAACTTTTATCATTATATCTCCTTTTACCTGTTCCGAAATGGATAATTTCTGTTTTTTTCCAATTTCTTCTTTTGTAAAGAAGTTATTATCTTCTGAAAAGAATTCCTTGTTGCTTTAGCTTCTCTTTCTTTCTGAACTACCTTTTCCATAGACCTATTTGACTCATGAAAATAGTTCTGGATGATTTCTAGATTACAGAATATTTTCTGTTGTTCTTCTTCAATGTTTGCATATATCTCTGATGCTTGCGTCCTAAAATATTCAATTTCAATGACTTGATTAGTAATTGAAATAATCTTATCTTGCAAATATTTATTTTCATCGCTCAACTTCTGGACCTGTTCTTGAGTAACCTGTATCATGTGTTTTGCCTCATCGAAATTTTTATTTAACTTTTGTATTTCTTGGATGTCTTTGAGTCTAGCTTGTACTATACCCTTTTGTATTCCCCAGCCAATAATTCTTTCATTTTCTTTTAACCTGTCCTGCAACTGCATCATCTCTTGATCCTTTTGCTCAATCGTAGTTCTTAGATTTCCTACAAAATACATGTTAGCTGATGCTATAGCACCCATGGTTCCTGCTAACTCTGTAGCAAATTCTCCTTCTTTGAGTTTCTTTCCATCAATGATAATTTTATGACTTTTATCATTCTTTCTCCTACATGATGAATTTCTTGTTTCAAGACATCTCTTCTTTTTTTACTGAAAAAATAATCAGATGATGGGATTTCATCTCTGGAGTTTGGCTCTAAGTCACTTACATATAGAACTCCTTCATGAGGGGTTTCGAAAGTAGACTGTAGTGGAGTTAATGTTGTGATAGGACTGCCAATTTCCTTTGAAGTTGTTCCTCCAACATTTTCTGGAATATCATCGAGAACTATTGGACTTGTTTCCCATCCTCTTCCCTTTCCTGTTTCTGGTTCTTTTGTCTGAGAAATATCTATATTCTGAGGAGGTATTTCAGGATCTTTCAGCTTATCTTTGTCACTTGACTTATCCTGAATATTAGTTTCAAACCCTGGAGGAGTTGTTTCTTGCTCTGGCAATGAAGTAGACATTTCACCTTGTAAAATCTTTGACAGGAAACTTCGTCTATGTTTTTGAAAGGATGCAAACCCCACCTGTGCATCAGGTGACAAGGCTTGCACTCTATTCTAAACTTCTTCATAAGACTTAACATTTTTGAAAACATCATCATAAACTAAAATTTCATGTTCATATGCTTTTAAATTACATTGTATGTAATGTCGACAGATTATTTGGTAAGGGTCATGTTTCCTGTGCTCTATACTTGCTAATTTCACTTCGTCCAACAACTCGGCCTCTTCCTTAGAATGGCCTAAGTTTAATAAAATGAATTTTTCGATATAAATAGAAAAAGATGGCCATGCTTTTTTCTACTGAGCTTTTAATTCTAACCCAATGCCACCCTTGACTAACTGATAAGCCACTTCTCTGCATATCAACCTGTCTGGTAAAATTTTTGGGAGTGTGTGAGGCGAAATTGAACATCCATAAACCCTAACATAGGAAAAATTTTCTTCAATGAACAAGTCAACAACTGATTTGAGGTTTTCTATGATGGTATTAAATATGCGAGGAGGTTCACATCCAAAGAATATTTTGTGCAGAGGGATGATTACATAATGACAGACCTCATAAAAAACATTTTTTGCATTTTCTTCCTGGAGAGCTGAGTGGTATTTATGAAGAGGCTTTGGGCAAGAAACATTCCAACTCCAATTCATTAGTGGGAAAGGAGTCATAAAACAAATGGCATCCATGATATAAGCTGACATATAAAAAGACACTAGTTGTCCTTTTGACCTAGCTTCTTTGAAATTCACAACCTCTGATGTGAGGTTATCTCACAGAATTTTGTGCCAATTAAAACCGCATCCTTCTGAAACTTCCTCTAAAAAAGGTGTCCAATCTGCATGAAAGTGACAAGGATCCTTTCTCCCAAAAAGTCTACACAACATCATTGCTACATAAACCATATATTCGTTTAAGGAAGCTGTGGCATAAGATCCATGTAAATCAACCCTAAACTTGTTTTCATCTCTGGCCCATCCTCTAATCATGTCAGGGTATGTTTGACCTACTTCAATGCATTATTTTCTTTGAAACTCGGTTAAAAACTCAGAATTAAAAGTGTGTCTATAATTGGGCGATAGCTAGTACATTACTTGAATATGCTCAAGCCTGAATGAGCTGATAACGAATCCTTGCTCATTCAGAATACTTCTGGTAGGGACATCTACTTTATCTAGAGCCCAGGTGATCATATCGGTGTATGACACAAGTCTCAAACATGCAACAACTTTATGGAGCTCAGACTCGACAATATCTCGGATGTGATTTTCTGAATCAGTGGCTGCATATTTAAGTTCATCTTCCATTTTTTCAAAGATCCTCGTCCATGATTTAACAGAGTGTACTCCAGATACAGTAGTATCGAAAATAATATCACCTTCTGGTTGATCTTCATTTTTCTTCGACGCCTTTTTGGGTGCCATAGCTCTGTGTTTAACTTGAAAACCTGTAATAGAGAGTAATTTAGCTTTGAAATGATAATAAATGCATTTCAAAAGTTAACTTTGAATATATCATAAAAACATTGAGATTTGTACCTTTGTTACGAAGTTAAGTGTAACATCCCTCTCTGACGTGGTTACCAAACTTATTCTTTGAGGACACTTGCTCACAAGTGATCTGGATTTTTATGATGATAAAACGTTTTCCTTCATTATGATGCGTTAAGTTATATGACATGATGTTTTACTACCTTGATGTAGACAGGTGCTGTTGACTCAGTTTCATTGAGTGTGCAGGGTTTCGGACCTTGAGGATGCAGAGGCATCGGTGGCACCCTTGGAGCGAGTGGCACCCTTGGAGCACGTGGTGCATCCTGAAGGGCACGTCGTGCAAAGAAATGCAAGTAAGCGAGTGGCACCCTTGGAGCACGTGGTGCATCCTGAAGGGCACGTCGCACAACGGAAGCAAATGAGGCGAGTGGCACCCTTGGAGCACGTAGTTCGTCCTGAAGGGCACGTCGCATGGATGATGATGAGGAGACAACTTAAATGACCCTAAGACCTTAACGTCGGATAAATTCTTAAAAACGACTCCCCTAATTAAATTTTCGCCCTGTTCAAATCAACCTAAATTAAAACATCTCTTAGTTAAATTTGACAAGCCCTAAGAAAAGATTCTACAAAAATAAACCTAGGGCATAAGCTAAAACCCTCCTAGGTGCTAATTAAATTCTTATTAAAGTAAAGGGGATAAAGTAACGAGGGAATTAAATTAAGTGAAACCCATGGCCTTTAAATGATAAAGAAGGAATAAAAAATTATTAAAGTGGGGGAGTATTAAAAGATAGGAATTTGTAAATATATTGAAAAGATAAAAACTGCATTTATCTTTTGGGTTCAAAAATAAAAATAACAAGAGAGAATTAAATAATAAAAAATTAAGAAACTTAAGGAGTAAATCAAGGAGTAAATTAAGGAATGATTAAGGAGTAAATTAATGAATGATTAAGGAGTAATTTAAGGAGTAATTTAAGGCGTAAATTAAGGAGTGATTAAGGAGTAAATTAAGGAGTAATTCAAGGAGTGATTTTTGAGGAAGTTAGGGAATTGAGTCTTTTAAATATTAAAAAGAAATTAATTTTGGAGAACCATAGGGATGAGTGACACTTGGACGACGGAGAATGTTAGAGGGTTGTCATTAAAAATTAATTAATTAATGATTTATGAATTAGGTCAGTCTCAAAATTCTATAAAAGGAGGGGAAAGGAAGGAAGAAGGGGGAACGGTTAGCGTAACTTTACGCTACCGAATTGTGGCTTGACGGGTTGCTTGTGAGGAGTTGGGTATATCTCAGCTGTGTTGGAGTGGTAGATCAGCCGTGGAGGCAAGCTGAGAGGCTAGTCTATCTTTGGTTCTTGTGTGGCCCCTTTGCGGCTCGGGGGGCTAAGGGGGGAGCAGAGTACCCCTAGCATTTGGCTAGAAGGTACCAGTGAGCTTTCTACGGTCGGCGAGTGGGAGCGGCAAGGAGACCGTGATGCAGCACGGGGCGCGGGATGCGGCATGGAGCACAGGACATCTTTCGAGGCAAGCGAGAGGCAAAGGTATGAACTTTACTTCTGGTAGAGTAAACTGTCTAGTATTTTCTTATGCGGTTAAGATGCTTTATATAGAGATTGCTACAGCTATGGTGTTTCGTTTTCTTAAGCTACGATGTTTTGCATTGGAAATTCTCTTAATCTGACCTCGATGTAATATGGTAATGGTCTGAATTCGCTAACTCTGCATTCCAAAAATTTACTTAACTATTTATCATTGCATGCGGGAAGTTATCTGGAATGGGCATTGTATGTATTTGCTACACTATTGTTTCTCTTTATATTCTTTACAGATCGTGTGGCCATACCATAGTCTCACGTTGATCTTTTAACGAGGAGAATATCTGTGCCATTCATTTTCTCTGGAGATTTGGGGTATTTTGATGGGTTTATGCAGTTAGTTAGTAGTTGCTTAACTGGTTTTTGAGCTTTAGATGAGAAAAATCGCAAGATTTGTTGCAATCTTGATACCTTTATTGTTGGATAATTGGATTTCCACCATTGACTTTGTCCCGAATCCCTTGTTGGCAAAATTTTCTAATTGTTTTTCCCCTTATCGTTCTTCCATCCGTCTATATTTGGTTCTCTGTTTTCTGTTCGAAATCCGTACGTCGAAATTTGTATCTTTGTTTTCTGTTTGAAATCCTTACGTCAAAATATGTATCTCTGTTTTCCGTTTGAAATTTAGATGGAGGAGAAGTGCGTGTGTCTCTGTTTATTTTGAGTTTTTGCTTTTGAATAAAACTAGCCAAGGTCTGGAGCTTTCTTTTTTCCATCGAAGATATTATGTGTTTCCGTGGTGGTTTTATTTCGATGGGCGGTTTAGATCAATTGAAGCTTGCCATGGAAAAATACCAACAGTTATTTTCCTCGATGTTGTCATTTACCAAATTATTCATCTATTGATTCTGTAATTTATAGAACAATCTTTAAGTACTTATGCGCAGTCTCACCGCTTCTTAAACCACAACAAAATTTGGATGGTTTAAAACTTTAAAGCCAAGGCTCCATTGGCAAAATTACCTGATTTGTTCTCTGTTTATTTACAAGCATTTTATAGATCTGATCCAACAAGTAATCCAGTTTGCCCCTAGCCCTTGATTCCAACATGTAATCCAGTTTGCCCCTATCCCTTGATTCCAAGGGACCTTAGCTTACCATATTTCCCTTTTAGTTTCCTTGATTATAGATATTGCCCTCGTGCACATATAGAGAAAGTTTGAGATTGATATTTGCATATCTGCACCAGAAAGCACTTATTGCAAGATCAGATTTACTTAAAGGTATTAGTTTTTTTTGGTTTTACTAGATGAGCAGAGTGCACTCTACAGTTTGAGCCATTTACTCTACAGTTTAGTTGAGCAGAGTGCACTCTACAATTTGGTTGGAAGAGATGCATCATAGAGATGTTATGTAATGAAAAACATTAATAAAATGGAAAGAAATTGATAGCAAATTTAAGATGTAAAAAAAAATAATAAACTAACATGAATCGTTCTCGTTCTTAACTCTATGTATGTATATTAATCAGCAATATGAATTTTCTTTTTAATCCCTCTTGACGCTTAAGAATTCTGGGATTGGATGATTATATGCAAGTTTAAATGCAAGAAAGTGAACATGTCTCAAGAATTTACCTTGTGTATTGCAATAGACTAATGAATCTGAAGTTCCTTTGGATGTTAATATCCCAATATCTGTGTATTGGGGTAATGCATAGACTAATGAAGGTGAAGTTCCTTTGGATGTTAATATCCCAATATCTGGTATAGGTTATTTTAGTTGTTGTTTTAGAGTCTTGATTGTATGAGAGTTGTCATCTAATAAATGTATTAAGTTAATGAATAATGATTTAAATTTGATTAAATAAATTAAAAATGTAATTAATATAAATCTATTTTAAAGAAGTTTAAACCTGAATTTTCTTTGTAATCCTTTTTAGTATTTAATAGTTTTGATGTTAAAATATATCTATGCTAAATGAAAAGGATTAACCTTAAGAAAGTAAATATGTCTGAAGTTTACCCTTGATGCTTAATGGTTTGAAATTAAGATGAATCTATGATAAATTATTTACTAATTGCACGAGAGTGAACATGCCTTGAGCATCATGAATGTGAAGTTTCCCTGGTCGTTGATATTATAATATTCTAGTAGTTGTTAATATTATAATATTCCAATATCGGGCATCCATAGCTGGTGTAGGTTGATTCCTGTTGGCGTTTGTTTAAACTCGAAAATAAATGTCTAAGGGATGGGTACATAGATCCCATAAAGTAAAACTAAAAATCGATCTACTAAACTTAATTCTTTTCTCTAAACAATTTCCAAGCATATTACAAGTATGCATAGAGCCAAAAATAAATCAGTTCTACCTCTTGCACTACTTTTATTAGATTTGATAGACTATTTTTCCTGTTGAAGGCATAATAAATACTGAAATTTTGCACCTGTCACTAGAATGGTTGTCGTAATGAGGAAGGTCGTTACATATGGTATCAGAGCCGGTTCGACCCGCGACTTGGGGTTCACTATGGGTTCCGTTGACATGATTATTGTTGATTATGCTGTCGCTGATCGAATTGATTGTTGTGTAAAGGTAATCATGGTTGGAGGACGCCGCGAAGGCAGACGACGGGGTGCTAGGGGAGGAGTCGTGATGCCTCCAGCAGCATCCACGCCGTAGGGGTCTAACCCCCAGGGAGGCCAACAGGTCCTTGGGCAGGAGCAGATCGCAGTTGTTGATGTTGTGGTGATGATGAGATCGTTCCAACGCATGTCCGATGCATTGATCAACAGAATGGATAGAGAGGAGGCCAGGGTGTCGGCACTTGTTGAGGTTCCGCCGCACGCACCGGCCGTTACTGGTAGCATTCACCATGAACTCAAGAAGGTGAAATTTCCCGAGTTCTTTGGTGCCCCGGACGGTGCAGCCACCGAAGCATGGTTGGAGAATATGGCGATGTGTTTTTCACTTTGCGATTATACCTCCAACATAAAGGTCTGCATGGCGATCTTTCAACTAAAGGGGAATGCTCTTCTATGGTGGAAGACGCTCCTATTGCAGCTGAACATGGCCGTCGAAGAAGTGTCATGGGAACTGTTCGAGGAACGGTTCAGGGAGAGGTATCTCTCAGAGGAATTCATTGAGCGCCAGCTCAACGAGTTCAACGCTTTATGACAGGGAGGTCGTACAGTGCCCAAGTACGAGGCACGTTTTATGGAGCTGCTCCGACATGCTCCACATTTGAACACTGAGAAGCTCAAGGTCAACAAGTTCGTGTTTGGCCTAAATGGAAGCCTGTGTGCAAAGGTTAGGATTCTGATGCCTCAAACCTTGCACGACGCTGTCCAAAAGGCCCTCATAGCAGAAGAGGAGCTTATCAGTGGGGGTGAGACCAAGACTCCAGCAAGACAGGGTTCATCTGGTACATCGCAGCTGCAGACGCCAGCGAGACACACGCCAGGGTATCGTGGCTTCCAGAGGGTATCCGCTTTTACTACCCCACGACGACCGCCACCTCAGCTGCGGACACCTTACCGAGGACCACAGCAGCAGCAGCAGCAGCGTCGCCCACAACAACAACAGTTTAGACCTGTTCAGCAGAGCAGACCAGGGTTTCAGGCCGGTGGGCAGTGATCTTCTACTTCGGGCACCAGGACTACGGGGCCGAAGAAGGGGTGTTGGACGTGTGGGGAGCCACACTACCAGCGCGATTGTCCTGTGGAGAGGACCAGGGCATTCGGATCAGTCGGACCCGCTACAGTGGGAGATATGGGCAATGACCATCGGATTCATGCAGCGGTGAATAACCGCCAGGCAGAGCACCAGTCGACTGTGCTCGATATGACAGGTACTGTCGCTAACTAGACCCTTAGTATTTTGATAGACCCAGGTGCTACTGAGAGTTTTATTTCTGGTGCAGTGCTGAAAAGGATTAAGGTAAAGGCAGTCAAACAGGATGAGTTTAGCTTTTTAGAGATGGCTTCAGGAGCCAAACAGAAGGTTGGAGGAAAGGTTACGGGTTGTGCCCTTAACCTAGGAGAGTTTGTCATGAAGGTCAACTTGTACGTCACGATCTTAGGATCTTATGACATCGTGATTGGCATGGATTGGTTGGAATCACATGAGGCGATCCTCAACTGTAAGACGTAATGATTAATCCTGGTCGACGATGAAGGACAGGGACATGTGATAGTAGGATGAAACCAGGGAGTATCCCTGAGGTTTGTCTCTTCCTTACAGCTATAGAAGAGTATGCGCAAGGGGTGCAATCTCTATGCGGTCCTTGCGCTAAACGAAAAGGGAGTAGCAGAAGGTCTAGAACACCTTCTGGTGGTGAAGGAGTTTGCGGATGTATTTCCAGAGGAGTTGCCTGGGATGCCGCCGGAAAGAGAATTGGAATTTACTATAGACCTGAAACTGGGGACTGAACTGATAGCGAGAACGCCTTATCGGATGTCAACCCCGGAGTTGCAAGAGTTAAAAATGCAACTGAAGGAGTTGCTGGATCTAGGACTGATACGTCCTAGCGTGTCACCGTGGGGTGCACCTGTTATTTTCGTTCGGAAGAAGGACGGATCATGGTGGATTTGTATTGACTATCGTCAGCTGAACAAGGCTATAGTTAAGAATCAGTATCCCTTACCAAGAATTGACGATCTGTTCGATCAAATGAAGGGTGCGACGGTGTTCTCCAAGATCGATTTGCGATCAGGGTATCACCAATTATGTATCAAGGAGGACGACATCCCTAAGACCGCCTTTAAGACAACATTTGGACATTATGAGTTTATTGTTTTACCTTTTGGACTGACAAACGCCCCAGGGGTATTCATGAGTTTGATGAACGGGGTGTTCCGTGAGTACTTGGAAAAATTCATCCAAGTATTCATTGATGATATTTTGATCTATTCTCGGACGACGGAGGAGCATGATGAGCACTTGTGCTTGGTTCTACAGTGTTTGAGAGAGCACAAATTATATGGGAAGCTGTCCAAGTGCTCTTTTTATCAATCCAGGATTCACTACTTAGGGCATGTCATCTCCGGCGAAGGTATCGCCGTGGATCCAGCCAAGGTGGAGGCTATTATGGAATGGTTGGCACCGACGAATGTCACAGAAGTGTGTAGTTTTATGGGTTTAGCAGGATACTATCGACGATTTGTCGAGGGATTTTCGAAGATAGCAGGTCCGATCACGGAATTGCAGAAGAAAAACAAGAAGTTTGTTTGGACAGAGAAATGCGCAGAAGCGTTTAGGAGGCTTAAATATTTGTTGACGACAGCGCCGATACTAAAGGTCCCTGACATGGACGCAGACTTCTTGGTATGCACTGACACATCCAAGGAAGGTCTAGGCGGAGTCTTGATGCAGGACGGACGAGTGATTGCTTACATTTAGAGGAAGCTAAGAAGACATGAGGAAAACTACGTGACGCATGATTTGGAATTATTAGCCATCGTATATGCCTTAAAGGTATGGAGACACTACCTGGTTGGACGAAAATTTGAAGTAAGGACAGATCATTGTGGATTACAACATATTTTCACGCAAAGCGACCTGAACGTGCGACAACAGCGTTGGTCGGAATTGCTTAGCGAGTATGACTTCGAGATTAATTACATAAAGGGGACAGTGAACCGAGTGGCAGATGCCTTGATTCAGAGGCCACGCATATTTTCAGTGCTGCCTCTTCAAACGAATATACATGACGAGATTCTCACTTTACAGCGTGACGATGACTGGTACAAAGAAGTCAAGGATTTCCTCGGACAAAACACTATGATGGTACCACGATATGAGGGATTTACTTTTGATACCGATGGGTTATTGAGGTTTAGAGGTCAGATTTACGTACCTCCAAACGACGAGCTAAGGATGTTGATCCTGAGCGAGGCTCATAGAGCAGTTTACATGGTTCACCCGAGAGTTATGAAGATGAGGGCAGACCTTAAGCCCTTGTTCTTTTGGAAATGAATGAAAGCCGACATAGTCAACTATGTGGCTAGATGTCTTGAGTTTCAGTAGGTAAAGGATGAACATAGAAACCCGGCAGGATTACTTCAACCACATGCCATTCCGGAATCGAAATGGGAAGTCATTTCAATGGATTTTATTGTTGGACTGCCCCTGACGGCAAGGAGACACGACTTGATTTTTGTGGTGGTAGACACTCTGACGAAGAGTGCTCACTTTATTCCTGTACGTACAACATATCAGGCACCGGACATAGCGAGAGTTTTCATCAGTGAGATTGTGAGGCTACATGGCGTGCCTAAGAAGATTATATTTGATCGAGGATCGGTGTTTACTGGATGATTTTGGACGAGTTTCCAAGAGGCCTTGGGAGCTCAGCTAAAATTTAGTACTGTGTATCACCCAGAGACTGACGGACAGACAGAACGTACAAACCAAACCTTGGAAGACATGTTGCGCATGTATGTCATGGACCAACAAAAGCGTTGGGAGGAATTCTTGCCTCTCGTAGAGTTCGCTTACAACAACAGTTACCAGAGCACCATTAAGATGGCGCCTTTTGAGTTTCTTTATGGGCGACCATGTCGGACACCCTTGAGTTGGGATCGGCTTGAGGATAGGGTCCTAGTAGGACCAGAAGCGATCCAAGAAATGGAAGAGTAGATGCAAACCATAAGACAAACGATAAAGGAAGCGCAGGATCGACAGAAGAGTTATGCCAATGCGCACCGAGTCAACCGTAGTTACGAGGTCGGCGATCGAGTCTTCTTACGGGTTAAACCACATAAGAGTACGATCAAGTTTGGAAAGGGAGCTAAACTCTCTCCTAGGTTCATGGGACCCTTCGATATTTTGGAGAGAAAGGGGCCCGTGGCCTATCGACTAGCCTTGCCTGATTCTTTGAGGCGTATGCACGATTTTTTTCATGTATCAGTTCTGAGACATTATATTAGCGATCCTACACACGTGATTGACATGAGTTCCTTGCAGGTATCGGATGAGGGAGCGCTCACGGCTGAGCCAGTCCGCATTTTAGATCATCGCATTCGACAGTTACGACGTCGAACGGTAGATCAGGTCAAGGTCCAGTGGGATAGGTATAGTCCGCATTCGGCGACCTGGGAGGACGCATATGATATGTGTCAACAGTTTCCATTTTTGTTTGACAGATAGACTTATGATACTGTGGTACTTATGATTTTATGGTACATTTATTTCAGCATTTATACTGAGAAACTTCAGGACGAAGTTTAGACCAAGAGGGGGTGTATGTAACATCCCGCTCTGATGTGGTTACCAAACTTATTCTTTGAGGACACTTGCTCGCAAGTGATATGGATTTTTATGATGATAAAACGGTTTCCTTCATTATGATGCGTTAAGTTATATGACATGATGTTTTACTACCTTGATGTAGACAGGTGCTGCTGACTCAGTTTCATTGAGTGTGCAGGGTTTCGGACCTTGAGGATGCAGAGGAATCGGTGGAACTCCCTTGGACTCCGGATTGATTCAGGGAGTGGGCTATTTGAGTTGTTTCATTACGATGATATTGTTTCGTTTTGATGATATGCTATTGATCTTATGATATGTTGTTGACATGATCTGAAATGATGGTTCATGATGCAGGCTGATGATAGCTTGCCGACCAGACTCACATATGGAGTAAAGGGGCCACACACGAGTTCCAGAGATATTGAGGGAGAGGTGTGACAGAAGCCCTGCCACAGCCTATTAGCACTCCCGCCGTGGCTTGAACTGTAGGTTAACGATTACCTAGTTCGAGAGGATCCACGATGCCGTGAGGACAGACTGCGACAGTTGCTCACGATGATTCTAAGGGGCGCTCAATAAGGTGCGGGCCTTATTCCTTAGAGCCCTTACTCTCCCACAAGTTCACCTGGCGGAGTGTTGACTCCAGGGGTTATAGAGTCTACCAATCCGTCAAGTCAGCGAGTGGCACACTTGGAGCACGTGGTGCATCCTGAAGGGCACGTCGCGCAAAGAAATGAAAGTAAGTGAGCGGCACCCTTGGAGCACGTGATGCATCCCAAATGGCACGTCGTGCAATGGAAGCAAATGAGGTGAGTGGAACCCTTGGAGCACGTAGTGCGTCCTGAAGGGCATGTTGCATGGATGATGATGAGGAGACAACTTAAATGACCCTAAGACCTTAACGTCGGATATATTCTTAAAAACAACTCCCCTAATTAATTTGTCACCCTGTTCAAATC
Source organism: Picea engelmannii (assembly GCA_009831015.1). NCBI lineage: Eukaryota > Viridiplantae > Streptophyta > Pinopsida > Pinales > Pinaceae > Picea > Picea engelmannii. The sequence goes on from ML778473.1 coordinate 352,918, forward strand.
AACCTAAATTAAAACATCTCTCAGTTAAATTTGACAAGCCCTAAGAAAAGATTCTACAAAAATAAACCTAGGGCGTAAGCTAAAACCCTCCTAGGTTCTAATTAAAGTCTTATTAAAGTAAAGGGGATAAAGTAACGAGGGAATTAAATTAAGTGAAACCCATGGCCTTTAAATGATAAAGAAGGAATAAAAAATTATTAAAGTGGGGGAGTATTAAAAGATAGGAATTTTTAAATATATTGAAAAGATAAAAACTGCATTTATCTTTTGGGTTCAAAAATAAAAATAACAAGAGAGAATTAAATAATAAAAAATTAAGAAACTTAAGGAGTACATCAAGGAGTAAATTAAGGAATGATTAAGGAGTAAATTAAGGAGTAAATTAATGAATGATTAAGGAGTAATTTAAGGAGTAAATTAAGGAGTGATTAAGGATTAACTTAAGGAGTAATTTAAGGAGTGATTTTTGAGGAAGTGAGGGAATTGAGTCTTTTAAATATTAAAAAGAAATTAATTTTGGAGAACCATAGGGATGAGTGACACTTGGACGGCAGAGAACGTTAGAGGGTTGTCATTAAAAATTAATCAATTAATGATTTATGAATTAGGTTAGTCTCAAAATTCTATAAAAGGAGGGGAAAGGAAGGAATAAGGGGGAACGGTTAGCGTAACGTTACACTACCGAATTGTGGCTTGACGGGTTTCTTGTGAGGATTTGGGTATATCTCAGCTTTGTTGGAGTGGTAGCTCAGCCGTGGAGGTGAGCTGAGAGGCTAGTCTATCTATGGTTCTTGTGTGGCCCCTTTGCGGCTCGGGGAGCTAAGGGGGAAGCAGAGTATCCCTAGCGTTTGGCTGGGAGGTACCGGTGAGCTTTCTGCGGTCGACGAGCGGTAGCGGCAAGGAGAGCATGACACGGCATGGGGCGCGGGATGCGGCACGGAGCACAAGATGTCTTCCGAGGCAAGCGAGAGGCAAAGGTATGAACTTTACTTTTGGTAGTGTAAACTGTCTAGTATTTTCTTATGCGGTTAAGATGCTTTATATAGAGATTGCTACAACTATGGTGTTTCATTTTCTTAAGCTATGACGTTTTGCACTGGAAATTATCTAAATCTTCCCTCGATGTAATCTAGTAATGGTCTGAATTCGCTAACTCTGCATTCCAAAAATTTTCTTAACTAGTTATCATTGCATGCGGGAATTTATCTGGAATGGGCATTGTATGTATTTGCTACACTGTTGTTTCTCTTTATATTCTTTACAGATCGTGTGGCCATGCCATAGTCTCACGTTGAGCTTTTAACAAGGAGAATATCTGTGCCATTCATTTTCTCTGGACATTTGGGGTATTTTGATGGGTTTATGCAGTTAGTCAGTAGTTGCTTAACTGGTTTTTGAGCTTTAGATGAGAAAAATCTCAAGATTTGTTGCAGTCTTGATACCTTTATTGTTGGATAATTGGATTTCCACCATTGACTTTGTCCCGAATCCCTTGTTGGCAAAATTTTCTAATTGTTTTTCCCCTTCTCGTTCTTCCATCCATCTATATTTGGATCTCTGTTTTCTGTTCGAAATCCTTACGTTGAAATTTGTATCTTTGTTTTCTGTTTGAAATCCTTACGTCAAAATTTGTATCTTTGTTTTCTGTTTGAAATTTAGACGGAGGAGAAGTGTGTGTGTCTCTATTTATTTTGATTTTTTGCTTTTGAATAACACTAGCCAAGGTCTGGAGCTTTCTTTTTTCAATCGAAGATATTATGTGTTTCCGTGGTGGTTTTATTTCAATGGGCAATTTAGATCAATTGAAGCTTGCCATGGAAAAATACCAACAGTTATTTTCCTGGATGTTGTCGTTTACCAAATTCTCCGTCTATTGATTCTGTAATTTATAGAACAATCTTTAAGTACTTCTGCGCAGTCTCACCGCTTCTTAAACCACAACAAAATTTGGATGGTTTAAAACATTAAAGCCAAGGCTCCATTGGCAAAATTTCCTGATTTGTTCTCTGTTTATTTACAAGCATTTTATAGATCTGATCCAACAAGTAATCCAGTTTTCCCCTAGCCCTTGAGTCCAACATGTAATCCAGTTTGGTTTTACTAGATGAGCATAGTGCACTCTACAATTTGAGCCATTTACTCTACAATTCAGTTGAGCAGAGTGCACTCTACAATTTGGTTGGAAGAGATGCATCATAGAGATGTTATGTAATGAAAAGCATTAATAAAATGGAAAGAAATTGATAGCAAATTTAAGATGTAAAAAAAAATAATAAACTAACATGAATCGTTCTCGTTCTTAACTCTATGTATGTATATTAATCAACAATATGAATTTTCTTTTTAATCCCTCTTTACGCTTAAGAATTATGGGATTGGATGATTATATGCTAGTTTAAATGCAAGAAAGTGAACACGTCTCAAGAATTTACCTTGTGTATTGTAATAGACTAATGAATCTGAAGTTCCTTTGGATGTTAATATCCCAATATCTGTGTATTGGGGTAATGCATAGACTAATGAAGGTGAAGTTCCTTTAGATGTTAATATCCCAATATCTGGTATAGGTTATTTTAGTTGTTGTTTTAGAGTCTTGATTGTATGAGAGGTGTCATCTAATAAATGTATTTGTAACATCCCGCTCTGGCGCACTGACAAAACTTATTCTTTGAGGACGCTTGCTCGCAAGTGATCTGGATTTTTATGATGATGAACCACTTAACCTTGATGATAATGCGTCATGATTGATGACAGGATGTTTTACTATTGCT
>ML778473.1:369564-443177 GCA_009831015.1 Picea engelmannii
ATCCGGCAAGTCATTGTTATTAGTGATAGTATCATGAGATTGTTTGGCATTATATTTTGAAATCTCGTTCCGCAATGATATGTAGAGTTGTTTATATTTTGATCATGTGTCACCTTAGTGCATTAGGTGATGTTGTTAATATCGTATTTTAAAAAAATGAAAAGAAAAGTAAAATTTTCCTATTGTACTTCGCTATTCGTAGACGTAACGAAGGGGTCGTTACAGTATTAAGTTAATGAATAATGATTTAAATTTGATTAAATAAATTAAAAATGTAATTAATATAAATCTATTTTAAAGAAGTTTAAACCTGAATTTTCTTTGTAATCCTTTTTAGTATTTAATAGTTTTGATGTTAAAATATATCTATGCTAAATGAAAAGGATTAACCTTAAGAAAGTAAATATGTCTGAAGTTTACCCTTGATGCTTAATGGTTTGAAATTAAAATGAATCTATGATAAATTATTTACTAAATGCACGAGAGTGAACATGCCTTGAGCATCATGAATGTGAAGTTTCCTTGGTCGTTGATATTATAATATTCTAGTAGTTGTTAATATTATAATATTCCAATATCGGGCATCCATAGCTGGTGTAGGTTGATTCCTGTTGGTGTTTGTTTAAACTCGAAAATAAATGTCTAAGGGATGGGTACATAGATCCCAGAAAGTAAAACTAAAAATCAATCTACTAAACTTAATTCTTTTCTCTAAACAATTTCCAAGCATATTACAAGTATGCATAGAGCCAAAAATAAATCAGTTCTACCTCTTGCACTGCTTTTATTAGATTTGATAGACTATTTTTCCTGTTGAAGGCATAATAAATACTGAAATTTTGCACCTGTCACTAGAATGGTTGTCGTAACGAGGAAGGTCGTTACATTAAGGCTCTTAATGCCAAAAGATATTTCCAAAGATATGCATTTAATGTTCGTACTTAGGCTTTCTCTGTATTTTCAAAAATAATAGAAACTGTCTAAATCGGACCATGGCATATTAAAGGTCTTTCAAAGAAATATTAACTTTAAACCTTGTTTAGAAGAATGATTAATTAGTGTTAATCTTGAATTAAATTTGAAAACCTGCTTATCGGAGTTTCAGAACTTTTGATGTCGAGGAAAAATGTCATCGAAGAACCCCGATTGCCGAAATCACGATGTATTATTTAAGTTAAAACATTTTTATTATCTTAATTAATCCAGATTAGACCTTTTCAGGATTTCTTTAATCAGAAAATCAGGGATTAGGAAATCGGGAAATCTGATGACATGAAATCTGTTTCTCCCAAAACCGCAAATCCTGATTTCGCGATGTGATTAACTTAATGTTTAAACCCTTTTAATTCTAAATTAAGTAAATTATGTTTTAATTAAGGATTAAAGTATCAAGAAATTAGGGATCGGGATTTCGCGATTCAATTTGCATTAAACATTTGTTTACGTGAAAATCTGACTCCCGATTTTCCAATTTAAATTAAAATTCTTTAAATTTTAAAAGACTGCCCGTTTTAAAGATTGTTTCAAATAGTATTGGAAAACTTATGTTTGATTAGATTTTTTCTCTTCTTTGTCCAAAAATAAACAATGAAAGGCATTGCAAATTTATCGGTGAAGAAATTCTTGCCTTAGGAAATTTGAAAAATACAAAGACCCAAAAATACAAATCTTTTATCCTTAAGAATAAAAAAATTCAAGGTCTGTTTCAACAAAGAGTACCCCTAGCGTTGGCTGGGAGGTACCGATGAGTTCTTTGCAATTAGAAAGCAAGAGGAAACAAGGATCAAAAGTTGTCGAAGAACATCTCCAAGCCCAGCTTTGTCGGTGATGACGATAGAAGAATTCAATACTTCAGTAAGGAAAGAAGGCCACTAAAAGGGAGGAATCAATGGTCAGATAGTAAACGGTTTCTTCATTTAGAATTCCATCAAGTTCTTTCACTTTTCCTTTTTATTTCTAGAGTCTACAATTCCATAATGCTTTACCTAGATCTATATTTCCTTGATCTTTAATTGTTTACCTAGATCTAGATTTCCTTGAGCTACAATGATAAATATTTCAATCAATTTGTGCTAGTTTGTCCCTCATTGGATATATTATGTTCGAAAAATCAAGGGTTGATCAAATAGTTCGCTTTCTTAATTCACCATGAGATAAAAAAAAATAGGGAAAACAATACAATGAATTTAGATAAGAACAAAATATTTACCTTCACTAAATCTCACGCTCAAAAATATGATATTGATCCATTGTTTTCTATCATTCACTTGTTTATCTGAATACATGCAACTAGGTCTGCAACCCATCGATTCTCACACCTCTTATGAACCATTTTCGGCATGTTCTATTCTCATTTTCACCACTTTTAGATTTGTTCTATTTTCACCACTTGCAAGTCTATTTTATTCACTTGTTTATTTGAATACATGCAACTGGGTCTGCAACCCATCAATTCTCACACCTCTTATGAACCATTTTCGACATGTTCTATTCTCATTTTCACCACTTGTGAATAGTCTATCTAGGTGCGAGGAGTCTTCATGATCACAAGGGAAAACAAATGGTGCATTACACTAGGGGTTAGGGAAATTGTCAAATAATATGGCCAAAGCCTACTCGTTATTATGTGGGCTCACTATAGCTAGGGAACTTGGGATAAAAGAGATAGAAATATTTGGGGATTCAATGATGATTATCAAGGAAACACTAAACCATTGTAATCATGGGGTGATCAAGCTATAGGGCATCATTGAGAGAGTTCGAAAAATTCTATCTTAGTTTCACAGGGATGATCTCTTTCACATTTAAAGAGAATTAAATAGAAAAGAAAATGTCTTGGAAAAATATGCCACCACATTCAAATTAGGAGTGCTAATGGAAAATTGTTTTTTTTCCAAGTCACTATCCCCTAGTTTTAATCAATGTATATGGACAAAGTTACAATTCAAATCACACAACCAATAGTCATCAATGCAGGTCAAATCTGCTCAATGCTATTGGAGGATAAACAATTGATGCATATGGTGGTGGATCATCAAGATCTTATGAGAGCATATCCACATTTATTTCAGCTGGGATTGAAGTTGCTTTATCAAGGTAGATCTATGGGGTGGGGTAATCAATTTGGGATCATTTTGGATGGGGGTGATGCAAAATTCAAGACAAAAGGGGAAGCAAAGTGGAAAAAGAGCACATGAAAACGAGGTGTGGTAGTGGTTTTATTCAGAAATGGACAAGAGAAGGGGGCCATATGGATTGGTATCATCTTTTCTCAATGATGGACATTGGAGGTTGGAAATTTGGAATTGTTTTGGTGTTTCACTATTGGTAATTCGACCATCAAACTTGAGTGGAATTTCATTACTTTGTAGGTTGATTTTCCCCTTTGGAAAATGGATGTTATAAGAGCCGGGAAATTTTCCTTGTACTCATATTTCGTCCTATATTGGTTGGTTTTGGGACCTCTATCTACGGAGTTGGATAAGCTTGATTGGAATGTTGATTGGTTCACAATGGAAAGTGTTGATCTTCGAAAGATTAAGAAGATTTTATGAAGGCATGAGGAGGTCTCCCTAGGCCAACAACAATGTCATTTTATTCCTTACCTCTAGAGTTGCAGATCTAGAGAACTCCTTTGCATCACATAATGTCAACCAGACAAGCCTTATATCACCAAAATGTATAATTGACACTTTTGAAGTAGAGTGTGGCATGCTTAGAATTTTCATGGCTTCGCAGAGGATGGAGAATCTCTCATTTCCATCCAACAATAAAGGAACTCATAGTTCTATTCATGGAGGGGATATTAAGGCAAATACTATTTTTCAAAACCAAGTGTCAATAGATATAGGAGTAGGTTACTAATATACATACAAGGAGCACAAATATCAAAACAACATGTAGGTTTAATATATTATGTATGTTTTTTAGAGTTTGATGTATTTTGAGACAATTTTATAGGAAAGCATAATATAAGAACACTTGAAATGTTGGTTTAATGTATTTTTTTACCATGCATTTGAATATAAAAAAATGCTTTATAAGGAGAATGCTGGTTTAATCCTCTGCTAGCTTCAATGGTTGTTGTAAGAAAAGACTTCATCTCGCCTAATGAGCATCCATTCACTGGGAACAAATCAAATACTCCACTAAATTATGGTTTACGTTTTACATGATGAATTGATGATGGAAGAAAGTGGATGTGCGAGTCAAATTTGAGTCTAGAAACCCTCCCATGTCATTAAGGCACGAGAATAGTCAATCCATGTCAAATTTCAATGCATTTGGAAATAGGTTGAAAAAATTTCAAAGTTGGCCCCATTCACAGGTCACTGTTGCCTATGTCTAGTCCTATTACAATTTCCTTGTAAAATTTGTATAAGATATTTGGAGAGTGATAATTTTGAAGGTACTAGGCCTATTCCTACACACCATGGAAAGATCACCTCTCATTGACAGTTCATGTATTTTGAACTGAAAGTCATGGAGGGGCTGATGGGGCTCTTGGGAATAAAAGAAAGGGTCAACATGGGAATCAAATGGAAAAAGAGGTGTTAAATATACCAATCCATGAAAGGTAGGAACTAAATGACTATTGTAAGCAAGGACTTCAGCTCACCTAATGAGCATCCATTCACTGGGAACAAATTGAATACTCCACTAAATTAGGGTTTATGTTTTACATGATGAATTGATGATGGAAGAAAGTGGGTGTGGGAGTCAAATTTGAGTACAGAAACCCTCCCATGTTGTTAAGGAATGTGAACAATCTATCCATGTCAAATTTCAATGCACTCAGAAACAGTTTGAAAATAATGCACTGTTCGCCCCATTCACAGGTCACTGTTGCCTGTGTCTAGTCCCTAGAACAATTTCCTTGTAAAATTTGTATAAGATATTTGGAGAATGATAATTTTTAAGGTGCTAGGCCTATTCCTACACACCATGGCAAGATCACCTCTCATTGACAGTCCATGTATTTTGAACTGAAATTTATGGAGGTTCTAATGGGGCTCTTAGGAATAAAAGAAAGGGTCAACATGGGCACCAAATGGAAAAAATAGATGTTAACTATACCAACCCATGATAGGTAAGCACTAAATGACTGTTGTAAGCAAGTACTTTAGCTCGCCTAATGAGTATCCATTCACTGGGAACAAATTGAATACTCCACTAGATTAGGGTTTATGTTTTACATGATGAATTGATGATGGAAGAAAGTGGATGTGAGAGTCAAATTTGAGTCCATAAACCCTCCCATTTCATTAAGGCATTCGAATAGTCTATCCATGTCAAATTTCAATGCATTCAAAAATAGTTTGAAAAAATTTCAACGTTGGCCCCATTCACAGGTCACTGTTTCCCGTGTCTAGTCCTACTATAATTTCCTTGTAAAATTTGTATAAGATATTTGGAGAATGATAATTTTTAAGGTGCTATGCCTCTTCCTACACGCCACGGCTAGATCACCTCTCCTTGATATTTCGTGTATTTTGAACTTAAAGTCATGGAGGGGCTAATGAGGCTCTTGGGAATAAAAGAAAGGGTCAACATGAGCACCAAATGGAAAAAAGAGGTGCTAACTATACCAACCCATGCAATATAGGAACTAAATGACTATAGTAAGCAAGGAATTCAGCTCACCTAATGAGCATCCATTCACTGGGAACAAATCAAATACTCCACTAAATTAGGGTGTATGTTTTACATGATGAATTGATGATGGAAGAAAGTGGGTGTGCAAGTCAAATTTGAGTCCATAAACCCTCCCATGTCATTAAGGCATGCAAATATTCTATCCATGTCAAATTTCAATGCATTCGGAAATAGTTTGAAAAAAATTCAACGTTGGCCCCATTCGCAGGTCGTTGCTTCCCATGTCTAGTCCCTAGTACAATTTCCTTGTGAAATTTGTATAAGATATTTGGAGAATGATAATTTTGAAGGTGCTAGGCCTATTCCTACACACCATGGCTAGATCACCTCTCATTGACGGTCCTTGTATTTTGAACTAAAAGCCATGGAGGGGATAATGGGGCTCTTTGGAATAAAAGAAAGGGTCAGCATGGGCACCAAATGGAGAAAAGAGGTGTTAACTATACCAACCCATGAAAGGTAGGAACTAAATGACTATTGTAAGCATGGACTTCAACTCACCTAATGAGCATCCATTCACTAGGAACAAATCGAATACTCCACAAGATTAGGGTTTATGTTTTACATGATGAATTGATGATGGAAGAAAGTGGGTGTGCGTGTCAAATTTGAGTCCAAAAACCCTCCCACGTCATTAAGGAATCTGAATAATCTATCCATGTCAAATTTTAATGCATTTGGAAACAGTCTGAAAAAATTTCAATGTTGGCCCCATTCACAGGTCATTGTTGCCTGTGTCTAGTCCTAGTACGATTTCCTTGTAAAATTGGTATAAGATATTTGGAGGATGATAATTTTAAATGTGCTAGGCCTATTCCTACACACCACTACCAGATCACCTCTCATTGACAGTCCATGTATTAATCCCTTTTAGTTTTGGGTTGTTAGTTTTTCCAATTGCACGCACCTTTAGCGGGTGCCATGAAAAATACCTTTATAACTTTGCCAAAATGCCAATAATACCTAACCTTATTTGTATTTGTGAAGGTACTAGCTCAAGGCATAGGAACTTGGAACTAGAACTTGTCTTTTAGGCTAAGTTCTTTAAGTCAAGTGAAATTTTACCATGCCCAAAACCCAGAGCCAACTTAGCTTAAAATGCAAAATTTGGCTCAAAAAACCAAACATTTTATGAGAAAACCTCGTTTTTCATGAGCTTCTCTTGGTTTCAAGAATATTTCATTATTTACTAAAAAGGGGCAACCACGTGAAGGTGGAAGCTCTAATTATGCCCCCCCAATTCACATCACTCCCAATTTCCCCATACCGAATATGAAATAATAAAGAACATGTAAAATACTATATTATACAAAATATAAACATATAAAGATCATCATATAAAACATAGACTTGTATATATCATTCATCTTCTTCTTCATCAAACTCAACATCGTCAATATCATCTTCATCATGAACATTTTCCTTTCCCCAATACCCAATCTATCTAGATTCAACAACTATAATTAAAAATGACACTAAGATTACATGAAAGAAAAAAAAACATAAGAGATCTATAGTACAAATGACTCACCACATGTAGGAATATCATTGATCTTATTCTTCATGTAACTCATCATATTATGTATCATCATATGATATTTCATAATCATCGTCGAATGGATCAACATCATCATTAGTACTGTCATAATTTTCCATAATATCATCAGATATAGCGTCATCGAGAACATTATCATCTACATCATATGGTCGATCAACTTCTTCGACTTCGTCATCTGACGAGACATGGTCTACCTCCTCATGTACCTCTGTATCACCTTCTAGTTCTTGAATATCATCTTCTTCCGGTACATTATACTTTACAGGCCTTCCTCTTGGATCATATCTAAGAACAAATGACCAACCTAGTTTATCGAGAACCTCGCAATAGAATACTTGCTCACATTGGCTTGGAAGAACATAATTTTCTAGACTCGGCTCAAATGTCCTTGTATTAACCATTGTAAAACCATTGTCATGTTGAATAATATGTCTTTCAGGATCACGTTCATTTATCCGTAAATGATACCATTTGACCTCAAATATAATTATCTTGGTGGATTTGAAGTCACACTCGATTATATCATCCAAATGTCCATAATATCTATTTCCTTTTAGTCATGGATATTTGTCACTTCTAGAAGAAACATTAGTGACTTGAAACACTGCAGTTATCCCTGAATCGATGGTTTTCTTCGTTTCATCCACCCTTTTGACACCAAATTTTTTACCATTATACCACGTAGCTTTGTGGTGCTTCAACTGCAATATTCCCGACAAGTAAAAAATAAATTAATAATTAATAAATGTATTTAAAATTAATACATTAACATTTTGTATAATAATCGAAAGCGTGGGTAAAATTTTACATGCTTACATGTTTATCTTTTAAACCATATGCTAAATCAATCTCCTTCTACGTAAGATTGTGATCTTCATTACGATGAGCTCTTTTAATTAATGTATCGACCACTTCCCATGATAACATACCATGATGTTGTTCACATTGTTCTATCCATAGCTTCATCCAATCAATATTGTTAGCAATGTATAAATGTAGTGCATCCCACACTCGACCAACTGCAATGAGAAAAATATAAATTAGTAAGAATAATGAATAATAATAATTGATGGAGGTATAATACAAATTGAATAAATTCAATATAGATAAAAATCAAATAATATAATACATTTCACATTCCTCATTTTACCATTCCTGACCAAGACCTCCACTTCAAATATTTTGACATTATTGACACCCCAAATGCAATGCATATTAATTTTCCTCCCTAAATTAGGAAGATAATCTCTAATATACACTAACATTTGATATACCATATAGACCTCCACCATAGAACCCTTGGGACATGCTCTTTGTCTAACTAAAACCTTCAATGAATTCAAGTGTCTCTCCACCATACACATTGACCTTGTTTGTATAGGTCCACACAATTCAATCTCCTTGATCTGGTGTATGAGGTAGTGTTCTTGTGCATTGAAAAATGTTGGAGGTAGATACTTTTTCATTGCACACATTAAATGAGGAATTTCTCTCTTCCAATATTTTATATCTTCCTTATGGATTTATTTAGATTACAACCACCTACAAATGTTATGAGAACAAAATATGTTTCAACAAATACAATATTGTATACATGAATATTACAAGTAAAGCACATGTCATCAACAACTTCTACAACATTTTTATTACAAATAAATAATAATATCTAATCCATCTATAGTTATTTACCTCATGTATTTTCCAAGGTCATATATAACTTGTTTTACATTGTTGTCAAAGATGTCAGACAAAGATAGAGTTAGCACATACCGTAACAAAAAAATGGCACATTAATAAATTTCCGATTTCATATTAACAATATATTTACAAAATTTAAAAATATTACATCAATTCTTACCAATACATAACAAATATATGAAAGTAATTACCTTGATGAAGGTATGCTAGTCATGAGTTTTTAATATGCCAAATTCACCTTTCTTTGTTAATATATTCTTGAGGTTTGAAGCAAATCCTGTTGGAAATCTAATTTTTCAAATAAGCTCTTTTACAACATTGCTTTCATCTTATTTAAATAACAATGGAAGGCTATTTCGATCGACTCCATTAGTCCTATTTAAATCAACAATATTTAGCATTGCATGATTGGCTTATTGAATGTCACTACAAATTTTAGAAAAATTTTCTTTGTCACGCCTTCCATCTAATATTCTCCACAACATTTATGTTATGTTCTTCCCGATATGCATTGTGTTGAACAAATTAGTTATTTGTAGTTTCTCATAGTAGGGCAAGCTACCAAATTGTTTGGGTAAACTTTTCATTCCTTGTGGAAGCAGATCAATGCCTTGACGACCAACTATATGTTACATAAATGAATAACACAACAATTGTTAGATTATACACAATAGACATGAGAATTCAACACAATTAAAAAATGTAATATATTGCATACAATGATGAAGATTGACTTACATTGACAATTTGATTTGTTATATTCCAACTTCCATAGGTGTGGTGTCATTCTTTGTGGTTTTATCCCACTCTCCTCTTTACCATTGAAAATATGTTTATCGATATTTTGATATTTGTAGAGACCTAAATTAATTAAGCCTAATATAATTCATAAATTTAAACAAATAAGATTACTTCGATGCATAAATAATAAGTAATTTCTTTCATTCAACATATAAACAACAAAAATTTTAATTTACAAACAACATGCTAATAATTTTAAATAACCATCACATGTTCATGAGAATGTGTACATAAAAATACCTCTGTTTGGTGCTAAATTACCTCTATCTAATGGTAAATTCCTAACCTCTAATTGTCCTCTCTGCTGTTATGCCCAGACTCTGTTTATGCTTTGACCAAACGATGCCCAAAACCGACTAACCATCTAGCCAGCTAGGAGAAGCCTATCCAACTCCCTAGCTCCAGGATTTCGTGAGGATTCCTAGACCCCAAGCCCAAAACTCCCAGCAACCTGGTGTCCCTTGCAATGGTTCACCCAAACTCCAAAACCAAACTCCCAAAACTAGAAAAATATCCAACAACCAAAATACAGTCCTCTCCTCCCAATTTTTCATAATCCCCTTCCCGCAAGCCTCTGCCTAGTTATATCTCCCCCCATGCACCAACTCCCTACCCTCCTTTAATTCCACCCACCTTATCCCTCCATTTATTACCCTATCCTTCCATTTATTACCTTATCCCTCCACTCATTGCTTCATTCCCCCCCTACATATGTAAAGTATTAAAATAAATTAAAGTTCTTAAGCCCTTTAATTTATTAACCAAACCTTTAATGAGTCAATTAATTAATTACTTAATAAATCAACAAATATAAACAATTAATTAATAATTAATTAATTAATTAATATTATTAATAAATAATCATTGTATAACTAAAACATATTAGGACAATTAATTATCTAATTAATTATACTTGATAAACCTTAAGCAATCATTTATCTAGGGTTGTTACAATACCTATGGTTCTTAGGGAGAAATTTCCTATATCTATCAAACACCTCCTTTCCTAAACTTCATGAACAATGAGATCTCATCCTAGGACCACAAATTGGACATGCAAATTTACCCTTTGTTTGCATACCTAGAATATATGCATCAATGGAAACATTAGTTATATTACAAGCAATTATTTAAAAAAAACATTATAATATCATCAACATCTAACTTATTTAAGTGAAATAGTGTGTTACATACCACAAAAATGTGTTAGTCCTGGTGCATCATAAATTGTCCATGTAAGAATCCCATGGAATTGAAATCCTCTTTGACCTATTGGTCTAGAGATGTCGTACATAGTGATAATGTACCGTAACTTTAACAACTCATCGACAAGAGGCTCAATATATACTTTCATATCTTTCAGTTGGTACTTACCTAAATGGTTAAAAAACACATATAATTACTACACCTTGTATACATATATGAAATTGTGCAATGAACAAGACAAATGATATGTTAAACATTAAAAAAACAATATCGTTATAAAAATATACTTGGAACAATCATTTCCAACATTGTGTGCTCTCTCTTTATTGACATCCAAGGAGGAAGGTTATTGTTTATAACAAAAATAGGCCACACTGAGTAGATAGACCTGAGATCACCAAATGGATTTACACCATTAGCTGCCAATGAAATCCTAACATTATGAGGTTCATGTTTAAAAATTGGCCATCTTTATTTGATATTTTTATATAAAGAACCATCTATTGGCATTCCAAGAACATCATATTCACTTCTATTCCATGTGTGGTAATCCATAAAATGTGTTATGTTCCAACATCTAAATAGTCGTTGCAGGCGTGGAATTATGGGAATATAACGAAGAACCTTGTGAGGCACCTTTTTTGTTAACTGATTAGTTCAATATCTACTGATTTGACATTGTGGGAAATTTGATTCATATGCATATTCTCCATAATATATTATGTGATCATTGGGGCATGCATCAATAGCCTGATACTCCATTCCAATTTATTTTAGAATGGTAGATAATTCTCGGTATGTGCGAGGTAAATTATTTGGTGATGGTAAGAAATATTCACCTATAAACCTAGAACAACAATATACAAAAAAAAAATTCAATAATGAAAATTATATTAATCATTATAAATATTGCATCCTTAATTTAGACATCAATTGACACTGAAAATAAAATAAAATAAAATTTGAAAATTGCATAAAATTTGAAAATTACATAAAATTGTAAAATTATGTTGCTTACCTTAGGATCTGTATCATAAATTTCTTCGACAAACCATTTGATACCTTTAAGTTGACCAGCAACATTACAGTAGAGAGAACACCTTTTTTTGTGTCTTCATATAGGGATTCAATGGCATTTTGAAGGATAGGTTTATCAAAAATATATTCATCATCATTATCATCCTGCAAGTTGTCCTCCTCCATGTTGACATCATCATGCATTATAGCATTATAAATGTCTTGGATCAATCTGTTTTTTCCATCATCATCAAATGTATTATTAATATCATCATTTTCCATAAGAATAATGTGATCACCATTATCCACATGATTAAGTTCAACTTGTTCTTCAGTATTATCTCTCTGAAAACGTCTCTTACTAGGTGGCATCACATTCTCATGATGTTTTTTCTTTAATAAAAACAATGAAAGCAATAAAATATAGTTAGAGTATATCACAAATATTATTTTGAAAGATAAATTAAAAAGAAAAAAAAAACAAAAAACAATTAATGTATAATACCCTTAAAGATTTATAATAGATAATTAATTACCATGGGATGATATTCATTGCCCCCTTCAACGTGCCCATTCTCCCTACAATGTTTTTCAACTATTTTTAAAGGTAGTCTTCTTCCATTAAAACCCTTGCATTCACAACAAGGGAAATAACATTTCCCATCACCATGAATCACCATGTGCCACTTTAACATAACAAGCTCTCTTTTCTCATATGGAGTTGACATTGTAATTACTTATTACAACAAATCCATTGAAACATTATAAGTACAATATACAAATCTATTCAAATAATTTGGTATATATTTAGATATTTGTAATGAAAATTATACAACATGTTCAGAAGAAATAAGGGACAAAGCATGAAACATTAATAACAGGAGGTGGATCTATTATCACCCAAAATCACACTATATAATATTAAGTCCCTAATAAAAATTAGGGTAGCTTTAGGGATACACAAGAGTACTGATGCCCAATATCAACAAAAAATCCACTGCTCTTCACTTCTAGTTGGTTCTTTTCCAACTCAAGGAGGAAACCCTAAATGTAAATTTACCAAGGCAAGGATACTTAGATATTCAAGAAGTTCCATGAAATATAAGAACAAAATTAGAGTGATTGAATCTAATTAGAGTGATTGTAGCTGAATCCGTAATCTTTTTACTCTATCAAAAGTGGATAAACCATAAAATATTTCTGAGTTAAAATAAACCATAAAATCTGATTTAAGGAGTGAAAATAAACCATAAAATAGTTCAATAGCACAAAATTACTAAATCACACAGAATTTTTTTAAGTAATGACCTTAAAAATCTTAGCGATGTAGAGTCTGATCAATTCAATGTTTCTCTTCTTGAAAGAGAATTGAAGTCAAGATTTCATAAAAAACCATAACACCCAAATGATTTTCGCAACTGTAGAAAATGATTGTCGGAACTATAACAAATTTGTCGTAACTAAGATATATATAGGATTGATTTGTTGTAAATGACCGTTTGATTCTCACACGTGCCATTGTTGGTTTCTATAGCAACTAACTGGTGGTTAGTCGCTCTACTGACAAACTTTCATCATTAAAAAGACCGACTTGGAAGGTCTCTCTAGAGTGACCAAGATTTGGACCATGAAAAAAAACCAAATATTTAGTCCAAAAAAGCAAAAAAAAAATGACAAAATTTTAAACTGTTGTAATATTTCATCGTAAATTGTGCCCAATGTAGTAGTGAGGGAGAGGTGTGGCAGTAGCCTTTCCAAAACCTACTAGCACTCCCATTATGGCTTGAACTATATGTTAACGATTACCTAGTTCAAGAAAACCCACGATGTTGTGAGGGAAGACTATGATAGTCACTCACGATGCTTCTAAGGGGCATGCAATAAGGCAGATGCATTATTCCTTAGAGGCCCTTAGTCCCCCACAAGATCACCTAGAGGAGTATTGAATCTAGGGGTTTGACGTCTACCAAAGTCAGTCAAGAGGTGAGTGGCACCATTGAAGCATGTAGTGCATCCTGAAGGACACATCGTGTAAGAAAAACAAAAAGAGGCGAGTGGTACCCTTGGAGAACATAGTGCATTCTGAAGGGAACATTACGATTTTAATGGGTAATTGAATAAAATGTTTCCCTTAAAATGAATGATGTGATAAGTAATATTTAAAAACAATTTTTCCTAATAAAAATGTCGCCTGACCTTCTAAAATTAAAACCTAGGAGTTAGTAGAACTTGTTGTAAAAATAATAATAATAAATAAACATGTAACAAGAAGGGGGGTAAGAAATTCAAACTTATTTATTAAGGTCAAAATTATAATGGAGGATTGATTTAAAAAAAGAGAGGGTAAATGGTTGTTTAATCTACACTTGCTAAATTAATTTTTAATTAAAACGGAAAAAGGGTAAAAGGGTTGTTTTATCTATACTTGCTGAATAATTTTTTAATTAAAATGGAAAAAGGGTAAAAGGGTTGTTTTATCTACACTTGATAAATTTATTTTTAGTTAAAAAGGAAAAAGGAGGAAACTTAAAAGAAATAAGAAACTTAAAGAAAAAGGGCAACTTAAAGAAAAGGGAAAACGTAAGGAAAAAGTTGAATGTCTAACTTAGTAAGGAATCTTGCCTTTAGAACTTTCTAATTATGAACTCAACTAAGAATTAAGTAAGGTGTAAGTCATTTAAGAAGTCTAATGGAATTTTGGGACACCAAACAAAATTTTTAGGAATTCTCTTAGGTGGATGAGGGAAATAGGAATATTTAATTAATTAATAAAATTGATTTTCTGGTGCAACTAGGGGATGGGTGACATGTGTATGGGGGAGGTTTTTCCTAATTAAAATTAATGAAAAAAAAAATTAATGAGAATTTGGGAAAATAATAAATTAAAAACTCTATAAAAAGGATGGAGGACGAGGAGTATGGATCTCATATTTTTGCATAACGATATGCTACTAAAATTTTACTTTGACTGAACTTTCTCTTGTGGGTTTGGGATACCCAGCTCGGATAATGAGTGGTGGCTTGCTATCATTATTTGGTATTGTGTGAGTGGCCCCTTTTTGGCTTGGGGGGATCAGAGGGAAGAAGAGGACCCATAACATTGGCTAGGAGGTACCGGTGAGGTCACATCGATTGGCAAGTAGGAGCTGGATGGAGCGCATGCACGACAACAACTCTGGAGGATTTGTGTTTGGATAAGGTACGCCTGTTAAAGTTGTTATTTGCAATGAAATTTAATTTACACATGTTATTTTTATGTGATCGGTTGAAGATTTCATTTCCATGAGCTTTCTTGCACCTGATTTCCTACGGTATTTGTAATCCCCTTGCTCGTTGTATTTTGAATTGATTTCCCATGGTGAATCCAACCTTTGATTGCATTGACTTCTCTGTGTTGTTTTTATTGATTAATACAAAGAAAAATTTGTGTTTTATCTTCCATTCCTTATCCTTTAGTTATTGGTTTGTGCCTGAGTAGTCATCCAGAATCCGAATCGACGGTCGTCACTCGGGTGTTTAAAGACCTATAGATTCAAATGCCCTTCTTCCCTGTGCATGGAGAATAAGTGAATGATAAATTTCACCCAGTTATCTATCCCTTATCTCTGCGTTTTTCTCTTATGATTAATCTTTGTGCCTTCTGGTGATTGAGTATCTCTTCATATTTGTTTGATTAATATCTGATCGATTAGTATCTATATTTTTGTTGATTCACCTCTTATGGATTTCTTTGCATATTATCTCTGTGATTTCTTGGCATATTACCCAACATTTGATTGGTAAAATCTCAAAAAATGTTTCTGATCTAAACATAACAATATAAATTTTCTCCTATGATTAAATTTCTTTGATTAATGACTATATTTTACTCTACGATCTTCCTTTCATAGAAAGCATTTTTCCCAACCTTTACACCACACTCACCACATGAATTTTCTTGGCAATTCACACAACAAATTTACACAAAGTTTTACTGAGCAATTTACACAACAAATCCATGATGATTTACACAACAATTCGTGATCACTTCCCCCCCATATTTTCCCAATAATATCATATGTTGATATACATCATTATCGTAGTTTAAAGGACAATGAATTTATTGTATCTTATTCAGTTTAAATAGCAAATTCATTACATATTTCTTTCAGGTAAAGGACAACGAATTTATTATACTTGTTTTGGTTTAAATAACTAAATAATTATATTTGTTTCAGTTTGAAGGATAGCAATAGGTAGCATTTTTAATCTCATGGATATCATGGATACCTGTGTTTTTATACATTTGAAGGACTGCATTTTTATACATTGAAGGACTGTGATTTTATACATTTAAAGGACTTTGTTTTTATACATTGAAGGACTATGGTTTTATACATTTGACGGACCGTGTTTTTGTACATTGAAGGAATGTGTTTTTATACATTGAAGGAATGTGTTTTTATACCTTGAATGACTACATTTTAATACATTGAAGGATTGCATTTTTATACATTTGATGGACTATGTTTTTATACATTGAATGATTGCGTTTTTATACATTTGAAGGACTATGTTTTTATACATTGAAGGAATGTGTTTCTATACATTGAATGACTGTGTTTTTATACATTGAAGGACTGCATTTTTAACATTTGAATGACAACAAAATTATTCTTGAATGATAGAGAATTTATGCTTTGAATGACTGTGCTTTTATACCTTGAAAGACTGCGGTTTTATACATTCAAGGACTGCATTTTTAACATTTGAATGAAAACAAAATTATGCTTGAATGGTAGCGAATTTATACTTTGAATGACTTCATTTTTTTTCATTGAATGAACGCAAGTTTATACATTGAATGACAGCGATTTTGCATTTGAAGGAAAATGAAATTCTGGTTGAGTATGACTGTGTTGAATGGTTGCAATATATAGAATTTTGACAATGAATATATACCTCTGTTTGCATATTTATTGATAGGCCTACATTCATTTTAATATATAGTGACTGCAAACTTAACATTTATCGACAACGTTTTTATATTTAATGTGTGACAGAGATATAAGGATAGCGATTTTAGTGACAACGACCTTATACTTCATGTGTGGTAGAGATATAGTTATAGCGATTTTACTAACAGCGATCCTATACATATTACCCAACAAACCTATACATTCGATATACAACGAATTTGCATCTATCTATTATGCAGTGAATCTATATATTATACAACAAATCTATATCTATATATTACACAATAAATCTAAATATTACACAACGATTTATATATTTGCACAACGAATTTAATATTTGAATGACAACAACATCATTATTTACTCTGCGATTTCATATATTTAAATGATAGCTATTATTATCAACTATCTTGATCTAAGACATGTATTTTTGCAATAGAATCTGTTGCACCAGGAATTTAATGTGATGTATACTAGTTAGAGTAGTCATATTTCCCTTGCATCTTGTCAACTTCTTGCTTGGGTGCATGGGTCTATTATTCGGTATTTTGATAGTTGATTCGGTCTCCTAGCCCGTTGGATTTTTCTTGGTTTATTGGTCTAGATATGTTATGTTGTGTAAGGGTTACTGTCACGCCTATTTCCTTGTGACATCATGATTCTTGATGAGGGGATCATTGTGCTCCATGATGGATAAAGGTGAATGATAACCTGGTTGGAGTTTTTTCTTTCTGAAGTGGGCATTTTTTCATTTTAATTAATATTGGTACTTTGTTTTGTAATGCTTTAATGCATTTGTCTTTGCATGCCATCGAGGTTACTAGTTACTGGTCGTCGAGGCCATTGTGACGGGATTGTTGATGTTTTCCTTTATCTTATAGGTGTTGACTTCCTTGTGTCGGGTGAATAGTCGTTTGTTTTCCTTTTTTATTGTCTCATGTTTCATCTGCTTGCATTATGTGCTAGTATGTTGGGTTGTTGCTTTCTATTGCCTGATCTGCATGTGTTGTGTTTGTCGTCAAGTTTTGTTGTTTATCTACTGTCATTGTGGTATTCCTGCTTAAAAAAATTAAAAATTATTTTGTGTTTTGTCGCATGTATTCATAATGATGGGGTTGTTACAGAATTGAAATGCTAGACCATGGCCATGAAAGAATACACAGTGGATCCATGTCATCAATAATATCATATCCAAGAGAAAATACAATTTGGATCTATTTCATGAACTCAATCATAGCCACCAACAAATACAATGTGGATATATGTCATGAACATAATCATAGACACCAACGAATACAATGTGGATCTATGACACAACATATAGATATCAGGAAGATAATGAGCACTAAGGAGAGTGATCCTGAATTATTCATATATAAGTGATAAACTCCATTACAACTTGGGAGAGGATGCTATAAAGGAATGATGTGGCCCCAAACCCTGATTGTACGAGCCTACATCATGCGAATAGATGAGTTGATTTCAAGGATGGTAGAAACCATCTGATTATCATTCATTGATGTATACTATTAACAGATGTGAGGGGACCCACCAATAAGGAATATGGACCCCAAGGTAACCTATTATAATCTAGAGAGTGTGAATAGAGGATATGGTGTCTAACACTCATAGAATAAATCGATCAAGGGTCAATGATGTAAACCCACTATAGATCATGAGGAGGCCTACCATTGAGGAATGCAAGCTCCAATGTACTAGCTGGTTTCTATATCTCTCTCCTAGATATTATGATGAATTCGATAGGAAGATATCTATTGAGAGAGGGAATTAATGTATCCCCCATCAATCGACATGAAACATACACGAAGAGATGATGTGAACAGAGAGAATCATAAAGTACAACTGACACAGGGATCGATGAATCATACAGTAAAAAAAAAAACATATGTATGACTTGGACTTAAGCTTCCCTTGAACATATAACATGACACAATGGTTACTTGGAAGCAAGAAACAAGAGTAGGACAAATGTAGTGAAATGACACAAGAGGAATTGAATCACTCTTCATGATGAGTGGAAGAGTAGCTAGTAAGAGGAGTATCTCTTACTCATATTATTGGGATGGATCTTAGGAAAGCTAAAACCTAACTGTATGATGAGGAATCAAATATGTTTCATGTTCAAGGGTAACTCGACTCGCTCTACCATTTTGAGAATATACCAATGGTGATAAACCCCGATTCATTTTTATTTTTTTTGTATTTTTCATCTCCTTCATGGTTTAATGAGAACGAAAAAATGACACAAGTATGCTCGGTATCCTTTATGGTTTACCAAGCATGAAATAGTTACCCAACTAAGATCGATACCCTTTTTGTTCAATTTTAAGGAGCCTGAAAAAGAGACAAAAGTATACTTGATGGGAGAGAATGAGTGTCTTAACAACATGCTCCTATGTTCCAAGCACATGGAACTAACCTAAGTAATGAGGAATGACAAAGGTATAGGCAAGTGAGATCCACTCTTAGCAGGTGTTCTCTCCCTTGGTGGGTGGATTCAAAACAAAGGAGAAATAATGCAAGAGGTAGATGGTCAAGGCTACTGCATAGCGGTAAGGGGGATATGGGAAAACATCAATGCAATGGAAGGAGGCATGACACAAGAAAAAAATTCACATGAGACTATTAATCAACATAAAAATGTTTTCAGGAACCCCGATGGGATGTGGCCATAATATAGACGATGAGAGGAGAATGAGGCTCAATCTTCATGTCTTGATGAGGCTAAAGGAGGGATCCTAGGTGTACAATAAAATGTAGCATAGGAACCAAATGGAAATATGGGTGATAACTATTGTTCCCATTAAGGGTAGGAACTACAAGACCAGTTATGATGTGAAAAAGGAGTGGTTAGTGTCACAACCAACTAGTTTGAAACCTAAGGAATAATGTTGGCAGTATGGATGGTTAATAATGCAAGGAAGAAAATGTAGGGAAAAACCTATCCCTATATGACAGTTTAGAAATATATACCTCAAGTGTAGTGGATGTCTCCATATTTGTAAAACATTACTTAGAATCTTGTCAACACATGTAAACTAGATTCCAAGGTCAAAACTCATAGTGATATATCAAACAATAAAATATTTTTGTATTTTTTTTCGAAATGATATATGAAGAAAAAAATCAATCACACCACACACCTATGTACACGGAACTATGCATCTTGATATCTTAAGAAATGTAGATCCCATTTCAAGTCTCGGGCCAAGAATCCTTTTCATAATCGAAGAACGCATGGGCCAATGTTGGCATCATACGACTCATTATGTTGGGGCCATGCCATATAGTAACAAATTTATACAACCAAAGATACTCATCATGACTGGTTTAATGAGCTAAGACAAATCCTTGATGGGACCCATCAATACATGAAGGAAGTATGAAATGTGAATCTTCGAGGGAAGGGGAAGAAAATAATTTGATGGCAAGTTCTGTAAAAGATAAACCAAGTGTAAAAGGGTCAAGACTGGGAGGTGTACTAGATACTCAAGAAAATTACCCCAGTATCAGATCAAGACTCATGCTCAATCTTATCAGTTTTGAATTAGGGAAGGATGATGGACTCATCACCTCATCTATTGGATTTTCCATGCAATCCATGACTTCCAATATGGCCTCTTCTGAAGGAAAATCAAAATATAGGAAATCATGTGAATGGGGTGAGTCAATAAACTGTTCGAGTGGAGTAGGTTGATCACACACCATATAATGATGGAGGTGTTAAGAAATATGAATATTAATAGATGTTGATGGGATTACTGGATCAATAACATCAACTGTTGTGAGCGGCATGGATGCTCCATATGAATTAACATCATCGAGATGAGGTACCACCCAAGGATAAAAATACCAAAGGGATCCACTAGTAGATGATGAAATCATGTTTATAGGATGTTGGAGATATGGTTGTAGTAGGAGATGGTGGGGGAAGGTGGAATATACCCATAGAGAAGGATATTTGAACATACCTGCACCAACATTTAGAATAGATTGCATGGTATCACCAAAAAAGGGTACATTAGATCCCGCATTGGATCCAAGGTCTACGGTAAAAAACACAAGTTGATCGATGGTAATGATTTTCTCTTGGTGAGGGAAGCATAGGACCCTACATATCGATGAGACAATGATGGTAACCTCATAGAACCATGTGTTCCCAAGTAATAGACTGTACTCAAGAGGTACATCGACAACCTCCACATCAACATAGACCATATTAAAACTTAACTCAATTCGTAAGGAGGTGACTATTCCATCGAGTTGGAACATATTTCCATCGAAATATTTCATATTTGTGGAATAAATATCAATATTAGAAAAGACAATAGATTTCCAACAAGAAATAGACATGATGCAAGTCGAGGCTTCTTCATCAATAACTATTAGAAAGATGTTTTCACACATCATTCACACTTTAATATGGAATGCTAATTTATGGGAGATCCTATGAGTTACCTGACTCATCTCAAAAGTGATAAAGCTCGAATATGAGGGATCAAACCTTCCTATGGCAGAGAGAAATGCTTTCCGCTACATGGGGAAACTTTGGATAACTTTAAGCACTAACATGGCACAAGGTGCTTGGGATAATTCTTCCACGATACTATACTAGTGGGCATCCAAAGTGTTGGGATTATGTGTCCTACATCAAAGAACAACCTTCGGGGGGGAAATTGATGCATCAAGAAATGGATTCTCTATCTAGAGAGGGCAACCAGGTTGGGATGAAGATGCTTCTTTTGGGGAATCATTCGAAGGCTCAAGAATGTCATAATTTTTAGCTCCTCTTTTAAAATTGACCAGGTGGTCACACATGAAAATATAATCATTCGATGGAGATGTCTCATGGTGAGGGGTAGCTTTGATGCCCCCTAGAAGAAGGGGAGGATTTGTGTAAATCATGTTTTGAAGTTGAAGGGGTAAAGGATGATTTAAGACAATAGGATATTTAGGAGCCTGCTTTTATGAAAAAAATTCATGGACCTCATCCTTCCTAGGGAAGAGGTGAGTAGGATGGTCTTCCCCACATATAGTGCAGGGAAAATGACTCTTCTTATTTTCGTTATATCCCCCCTCTAGGGAATTTGAGTAGAGGCACTCCCTTTCTCATTAATGGAATTCTTCTTCTTTTTCCTCTTTCTATTACCTTTAGGTTGTTGAGGATTCTTTAGTCGCATAGAATACACTGAATTTACCTCAGAGGTTTGAGGGGGAAATGTGACCATTTTAGAATTAGTTCTAGTAGATAATGGTTGTGATTGAATGGTAATTTGATCCATTTGATTAACCGGTTTGTTAACAAATGCATGTGAAATAGAACCAATGACACCCTTGGCATGCAGTCTTAGATTGGGTTTTCTTGGATTGGTTAATGGGCAGGGATCATTTGGAATGATGTCATATAGAGTACTCTACTAAGAGTAGATGAATTTCAAAAGTTAGGAATGCAAAATGGCTTGCTCCTTGGTGGCCTCCAAGGCCATAGCTACATCCTTGGCATTGGGTTGTAAGAGGGACTTGGTAAACCACTATGTTACGAGCTTGTATGGAATATGAGTCTTAATCATCCTATGCCATCTCTGCTACTCATGAATATGATAAAAAATGTGAGTGGAATTGTTTTGATGTAGATAAGTCAAGAGATTTGTTCCTATCTCATACCGAATAAGCAGTTGATAATGGTTTATAAAAATCATAGATAGGTTATTGAAGCTTCTAAAATAACCTCCTTTCAATTAGATATACCATTTAGTGATGGCTCTGATGAGGGACCTCTGGAAAATACATAACCTTACACTATCATCCATGAACGAGTTATATGAACACCAAAAGTGGTAAGTCATGATGTGTTTATAGGGGTACTCTCTCGGATTTTTTTCAAACTTAGGAATGTTAGATGGTAGCTCGGATGAAATTGTTAATCAAGAGGGTTAATGGGATATAGGGTTATTTATTAATTGTGAAAAATATGGCAAGTCTAACATTGCGAGGAAAGTAAACAATGAAAATGAAGAGTGGGAGGGAGGTGAAGTCTCTATTGTCCCAAATGGACCTTGTGGTCCCCCTATGTTGGTACTACTAAAGGGTTTGGGAGCTCTTGAAGAGTGAGTTCCCACTGGGATAGAGGCACCTCTAGGATAATGACTACTCCCACAACCAAAAATGACCCCAGGGGTGTAGATTTTAACCATGTACAATATTTAATGCAAACATATTTTAGTAAAAGAACAAAAAAGATACAATGGAAAATAAAAACATTACACAAATATTTTTCCCCTGGAAAACCAAACTAGGAAAACCAACATATTCTATATTCATTCATGGTGATACATTGTTTACAATACAATGTACATATAGGATCCAACGACATCCAAAACCCTAACCCAATGACTTGGATTAGTCAACAACCCTAATTCATTAACCGGAAATAGAAAACCATTGGCAAAAACCATGTTCTGAAAAACCTCCCAACAATGGACATGAAAATCGAGGCGACACAAAAAATGAGGAAAAAATGTGACATTTTTCCTGAGGAAAAAATAATATAACATATACCCAACATTATTCCACTTGTTGTTTTCTTTGCATATAGGGGGTTACATTGTTACATAGTCAACAATCCAGGGAAATAATGCCCATGGATACTCTACACCAAGAGAAATTCTCAGTGCTCACAGAGTTTGTTAATGAATCTGCAACATTCTTCAAAGTGTCCACCTTCATCAACAAAACTTTCTTTTCTTCAACCATGTCTCTCACAAATTGATATTGAATATCAATATTCTTTCTCTTTGAATGATAAGTCGGGTTCTTCACCAGAAAATTTTCACTTTGATTGTCACAATCTATCCTTATAGCTTGTTGTACCAACCCAATACCTGAACAAAATATTTGTAACGATATTGATTCCTTACTTACATGAGTGGCTGGCATGTATTCAAATTTTGTGGTTGAAAGTGCAACTACAACCTATATTTTGCTCATCCAACTGATTGCTCCTCCAAACATGTTAAACACATACTTGCTTGTATATCTACTAGGATCCATATCTACAACCCAGTCTGCATCCACAAATCCATGTATGTCCAACACTTTGTCCAATCCTGGTCTTCCTTGCAGGGATGATTTTAAGGATGGAAATTTATTTTAAAATGTAGAAACCTTGGTGAATCTTACTAATCCTTCATATGCCAACTATAAATGTTTGGTGATATTTTTGTAAAAATATTCAAATTTCTAAGGATTTTATATAGTTTTTATAAAATTCTGGCGATTCTTAAAGTCAAATAATTTTATGCTATAGAATTTGGGTGAATCATTTTTAAAATAGTGAATCTCTATGTAATAGGCTCAATTCCTCATAATCGACGGGACTGGAATGATAATTCAACCATGCTGAATAAGTTACATTAATAATGAAAAAATCAACCTATGGCCAACCTATACTCGAACTCAAAGAGAACACCCCTAATTAAATATAGGAAAACAAAAATCAAACTAATTGGCTCAGGGGCCTTTCGAAAACCAATCCTATGGGGAAGATGAAGTCCCCATAAGATTGAAAAGTGAAGGTATCAGGAAAAAAATATGACGATCTATGTGAAAAAACCCTGACCAATGCAAGTACCATTTATTAAGATGGGTACCCTTTGAGGGAGATGAGACTATGAACGAAAAATATTCCCCAGGTACCACAAGCATGTCCCACCTGTAGTTACCTATGTATCTCTCTAGGAAATGTCACTAAGGCTACCACCTTACAATCAATGATTGAGAAAACAATCGTAAGTCCAACCAAATGTAAGGGAAGGGTAAATAAGCCTAAATATTTGAAGGTGTTAACCAATAGAACCCCATATACATAATTATTGAAGCAGTATAAAAAACACCTTAACAAATAGAGAGGGGCAGTATCCGTACTTGCTCTGATGTGACATTGTGCTTAAATCCTATGCTAGAGGAGCTTCCTGACACATTGGTTGCAAGAATGCATTTTAACGTTGTTTAATGACTCCTACGTTGAGTTGTGTGACCTTGGAGAGTTTACTCTCCAATCCTAATCCAATTCCCTAAGCCTAACTAATGTTGGTTCATTATCAAAAGAAAGAGCGTCTAATTGTTCTTAGCTCATGTGCTTCCTTTTTGTGGTTTTTTCTTATGACCAAATGTAATGGATGCAATTTTTTTATGATGTGAAGACTCTTGACCCAACCAAGAAATGCAAGAACGATGCTCCATTTTTTTTTAATTTTCAATGAAATCTAACTACGGGAGGGAAAGATACTTTTTCTTTTTCTTTTCCAGTTTCAAAAATAAATCCACACACACACACCAAGAAACCAATCAAGAAAACCAGTTATGAAACCAATGAATGCTTCTAATGCTCTTAAA
The DNA here is from genome assembly GCA_009831015.1 of Picea engelmannii. NCBI lineage: Eukaryota > Viridiplantae > Streptophyta > Pinopsida > Pinales > Pinaceae > Picea > Picea engelmannii. The sequence continues at coordinate 394,873 of ML778473.1, forward strand.
CACTAATGGTTCAAAAGAAAACCTAGCATGCAACAAATATTTTTGTCTTTTTGATGTTTTTCCAATTGAAATGTAAAAATTCCTGACATATGAAAGAACACACATTGAAAATGGAAACCAAAAAATTAACAAACAAAGGGTAGTGTGATATTGGTAGTGATACCCCTAGAAAACTCCAATGTCTACAAGGGATATCAACCAAAAAATCACAGGGAATGGATCTTAACAATGTAAAAACCAAATTAAAAAAGGAAACTCAACCAAATGCAACAATCAATCACCCAAAAATACAATTTCAGAGCCCAAAATTCACAAGTGAAATTATGAAAAGAGGTCCTAAAATGTTGCACAAGGGATGTACACAAAAAACAAATTTTCATTTTAATTTTTTTATTTCATGAAAATAATTATAAAAAATCCCTTACAAACCTAAGTTCTAAAGGTTTTATTCTTGAAGAATAGGGACCCTACACTTCGCAACAAAAAACCCAGAAAGTTTTTCACAAAAAATGAACTTTTTTTGCACCCTACAGGCCTTTTTTATGGACCCTACAAGGGTCCTCGCAGGTTTCCTTCACTAGATGAGCGAGGATCCTTGATTTTTTTCCCTCTTGTAACCTATTATGATCAATATTGGAACTTATGCTCTTTCCTCTAACACACGAGGACCAATTCTGTAGCTTTTACAAGGCCTTGCAATACATAGTCTTTTCAACCAATGAGGGGGCCTCCCCAGATACCTATGGTGCAAATTTAGTCTCCTCCTTTAGTATCACTGATCCTTGCCTCTCCTAGAAGATCCTTGGCTAGGATAGGCTCACTGACTCTTGGATATGTTGATGGACACCTTTGTAGTTGAGCAACATAACATTACCATTTAATTCTTCTTTTTCTTTCCCAATGCTTTCATTTGTTATATATCTCTTTGAGGAGTATTGGGAGAGGATTCTAGATCTTCTAAAGGCCACTAGAAACTTAAATGATGTAAGTTTCTAGGCCTTTGACATGAATATCCGACTCATCTCTTATTTATCACCTTGTAACTCTTCATTTATAGAAGTCTCAGAGTGCCTCACTTATTGAGCCACTAGTGTCTAGTGAGGGCCTCGCTTGTTATCCACTATGCTTCTCACGAGGATTCCGATAAGGGATAAAAAAGGGTTCAATCCTTAGCAAAAAGATGCATTTGGGCCTTATCCTTTGATGGATTCTTGTCTTTCCTATAGGATGTAGATTAAGGCTATAAAAATAACAAAGAAGGAGAGATTTTGTAACAACTGTACAAGCCACAGGACAAAGCAATATCCACAGACAGTTTCACTTTCTTTGTACTTGCATAATTTTTATACTAAAGAAAAGAGAGCAGAGCAGCCTCACCTTCTAGCTCGGTTTTATCCTGTATTGGGTTTCTTAGGTCATATCCTGTGTTTATTTGTGGATGGTGTGTGCATTTATTTTTTTCTCTATTTTTCGAATTTGAACTATTTCATACTTTTTTTAAGAAGAAAACCATTAATCAAGAATATGATATCTAAAGAAAAAATAACCTCAATAGTAAAGATTTCATCTATTTATTATATCTTTTGTGACAAACTGTTCCAATTCAATATTCACGACAGTTTACATATCATAATCACTTTTTATTGTTCATTTTGTTTTTTAGGAATATTAAGAAAAATTTATATGTCAAACAAGATGAAATATGAAACATGCTAGTGGGTATGTCAAAAAAAATGTACAAAGATATGGTAAAAAAATTAAAAATAATTGAACTAAAGTAAGCCATCCCAATGACAAAATGCATGAAAATTATGTAATCATTGTTTTTCTATATGTGTAATCAATGAGTTTGGTCACATGAAATACAATAAAAAAAATTGGAATTCATTCATCACAATATGGGATCGGACCATGATGGGACAACAAGACAAAAAAGGGTTTAACATAAAATTTGTGGAGTAGTTTCATTTTCATTAGTTTACATTCGATATTTTTTTCATGTTTTTATGTTTTAATTAATTTACAATTGTCCATGGATGTTTTCTAGAAGGTTATCTTGTACAAATAAGAGTCATATTAGGATTGATTAACACTATATTATGTTAGGATTGTTATTATATGTTGGAGTACCAAGGGTTAATTGAATAATTCATAAGTAGAATTGTCATTTTAGATCCCCTAATTTATAAATATTGGAACAATAAGAAATTTTTAACTATATATATACATATACTTTGTTGTGGTGTATAAAAATCATAGGAAACAAATTATGGAGTGGATCTAACAAATAATGTATTGAGAGACGACATGAGGCACAAATTCAAAAGAATATGTATTGTTCATGAAGTATTTACAATTATGGTAAGTTTCTTGATTTCCATAGTTAGGTATATTAGCGCCTAATGGTTAAGAACATGTGTTTCCTCCTTGGAGGTCACACACTCAAATATAAATGGGGGTATGGTATGTACACGTCCATAGACTTTAGTAGTCAAATCACTACATGGAGGGGGTCCCTTGTACCACAAACAAGGGTGTCTCATACACCAATTTGGTTTCTAGCTTGGTTGTGACCTTAAAATTAGATTATTATTATTATAATATAAATGTTGATATACTAATTTTACAATTTTTCTATGTTTCTAGATGTAATATGGAGAGTATGAACAAAATCAATCTATTCAACAAAACATTGCAAATAACACAAGTACTATATCCCTTGCAAGTGATGAAGAAATAATGCAATAAAGAAACTCGGGTAGGGATAGTAGCTCAAGCAATGAATGACGGTGAATATAATTGAATATCAAAAATTTTATATTTTGAAATGTTTTTCTCTAAAAATCAAACATTCTATTTAATGTGGATATTTTTCTCTATTTGGTATGGTAATGGGGTTAATAAATGTAACAATCATAGTTTCACATTTTGTTTATCACAAATATTTATGTGGTCCCATTTTTGTATGACAAATAGTTCCTTATTCTTATATAACAAAATGAATTTATTATCTATTGTAGTGTATGTTGTTTGTAAAATGTCTTGTTGTCAATTAAAAATATTGATGGTTAACATTATTGAAATGAATATATGTCTAATTAGATGATCTATTTTTTAAATGATAAAATAAATTAATACAATAATTGTATCCAAGCAGCCCACAGGGGTGTAGACCGATTATCAAGTGTCGTGTAAATCAAAGGAAATATGTAAAGGAGGTCTCAAGTTCGATTCTCACCCCGATTTATCCGGAGGCGTGCTTGCGGGCGGTGAGATTCTCCCTAGGGGTCATAAGGCAACCGACAGGATTCAACCCTATGTCATGTGAGTATGATACTGTCATCGTTACTGATTCCCCTAATTACAAATATATATATATATATATATATATATATATATATATATATATATATATATATATATATATATATATATATATCGAAGCACATTAATTAAGATATAAAAATCTATATTATTACAAAATTTATTTGATATTTTTATTAGTGTTTGAAATTTTATAAAAAATCCAATAATCAAGAAGATACATTTTTATACTTGCAAAAATATTAAATAACATACGAGGAATTATGGCACCAAAACACATCAATGTAGTTTCAATAGTGGTACACATCGATGTATTTTAGACATTGGTTTGCAATGGTACATGCTCAATATATAAGCACCAGTTCGCATGAGATTTTATCATACACTAGTGAACCTTACATGTATCTATGCACCAATGTGTCTTACATGTATCTATGCATCAATATGGATTACATGTATACATTGACTAATGTTCCTTGTATGTATGATAAGACCAATGAAATTTAAAAAATATAAAATTTAATGCATTGAATGTGTATCGATGTGTATTTAATTAATGAAAAATTGATACTCATACCTATCCTAAGCACATTAGTGTTCATTATTACATCAACACCATTACCTTCAATGATATGATTATTGTTTTGATTATTTTTATCATTGGTGTTATTGAGATTCTGTGGTGCACAAGGATATATACTACACACGTGTTTAACAATATATAGCGCACCAGTGATTTAGATGATATGAGTCACACTAAGGAATCTTAAATAGTGGTGCGCTTTGGGCTATTGTTTATGTGGCATATTGACAAAAAAAGCTCCATTAAAACCTTTAGCCATATAGATATTTTCATTATAATATTTTAAACCTCCACTAAAACCCATACAAAAACCTTTTCTTTATTTAGAAGAGGTTTCTACATAAGTTCTTTTTTTCTTTTTTCCCTAAACTTGTAACCCTAAAAGCCTCCACTAAATCCTATGCAAAAACTTGTTTTCCTTGAAGTGTTCATATCCATTATATAATATTTTAAATTTTATGGATTACTTGGTTTTTTCCTTCTTATTACCATCATAGGTCTTTCTTAACTTCGATATATTAAGCATAGAGAGAGATCAAAATGAAATTGAGATGCATATATTTCAATTCTAAAAAGATCCTAAGCTAATATGGATCTACGATGGTGTGTGTTTGTATTTATTAATTATCATATCCATTATATAATATTTTAAATTTTATGGATTACTTGGTTTTTTCCTTCTTATTACCATCATAGGTCTTTCTTAACTTCGATATATTAAGCATAGAGAGAGATCAAAATGAAATTGAGATGCATATATTTCAATTCTAAAAAGATCCTAAGCTAATATGGATCTACGATGGTGTGTGTTTGTATTTATTAATTATCATTTGATAACTTTTTTGACATTGTAGATTTTATGTTGTTATGTTTTGAACTAGAAGAATATATAATATGCATTTCATCTATATTGGGGTTCTATTTTTTTAATTTCTATATTGGGTTGATTTATACCATGTGCTACTATTATAATTAAGCATAAATGTTACATATCTCATTCAAACTAGGTTGTAAAATGTACTTGACTTCTGTTCATGCTATATTTTAATTATGGCTCCTCTTGAGTACCATCAAATACATCACACCTTGGTCCCTTAAAATAAACTCTAAAGTTTTATTTTCGAGGATGCCATAACACAAACTACATTTTTTTATAAAATGTTAATGTCATATATATAGAGAAGTAGGAGGGGTTGACAATAAGATATATATTTCCTAAAATAATGGAAAAACAAAATCTTAGAAATATTTTCTTGTTAATGATAGTTTTGAATAATATAACAAGTTTTAAGTACAAAATTTTCCAAAACACCTAGTACTGTAAAATAATAAACTGTAAGTTGTGGAATGTTTTTAGAATTAGAAAATAATTGTGAAATTTTCTTTTAGGATAATAAGTTAAAAATTTTCCCCCAAATGGGGTGTCAGCAGGTCCCATGTGCTCAATAGAAAGTGTGGCACCTTCTAGGCTTGTTGTGCAAGTGATCTGATTTACTATATGATTGACTAATTCGATTATGGAGCATGATGATGTTTGTGGATTTGATGATATGTTTATTTATGATTAGATCGATGCACCTTGGCATAAAAAGGCTTGGGTGCTCTTGTGAAATAGATGATGTGGACACATGTTCACTTGGTTTTGGTTTATTTATAGCGCACATGAAACCTTTTGTATCGAATCATAGTTTAGATGTTTAGTTTTGTTTATTTAGTTAATTTTGGATGATGGTTGTTAAACTCATTTATATCTTGCGAGATTGAAAATTTAAGGTATTGTATGAAGTATTGATTAAGGCTTAGGTTTCTCTTCTTGTGCATGTTGGAAGGTCAATATAATGATTGGTTGTTGGTTATTTACTCTTGCGCCACTAACTATGACAATTTCTGATTGCTTAGAATTTGTTACTCCTTGTGCCTTGAATATAAAATAAGTTGAATGTTTCATGCCTTATATTATTTCATTTCATGATTGATTAGTTATTAAAATTCTCTTGCGCCTGGGATTTTATGATGTGTGAATGGTTATCAGAACACTATTGCATTATTTAGTATAGTTGATGTCATTGATTTAACATAGCTAGTTGGGACTCGATTATGTTAGTGGGATGAAGACACCTCCTTGTTCCTCAAAACAATCACCAGCCTTGAGACCTTAAATGGTCAAAATTGATGGGAAACTGGGCTTGAGCATTTCTTATGTATCTTGGAGGTCCTAACCATTGTAGGATAGGATGGGCAAGTAGGCATTTATATTCATTATCGGAGTAATGTTCGTAATTTTTCTTCCAACTTCTTGATGTGTTATTATGCTATTTGTTTTATGTTTGTGTGCAACGTGAAATTCATTCATTGTGATATTTTCGAGTTGTGTAGCTACGAATTATTGTCAATGTTATTGCCCTCATGTTTAAAATTAAAAAGGGAGAATTTTTTTACCTTATGTACATAATTTGTGTCATAATGTTCGGGGTTGTTACATATGGTATCAGATCCAGGCTCAACCTTGCGACTGTGAATAGCCACTCCTTCCACTGAATTAATCCCTTGATTTATACTGAGTGTTAATTGAATTATTAACCCGTCCTTGCAGTAATCACGGTTAGAGGACACAATAGAGATTTGTGACGTGGTACCAGGGGAGGATGCATGATGCCTCTAGTGGCACCCGTGCCAGAGGGGTCCAACCCCAAAGGATAAGAACAAGTCATGAGCATGAGCGTATTCCCACAAGGGATGCATTGGGTGTGACACGGTCCTTCTAGGGAAATGTTAAAGGCCTTGAATAACTGTCTATGTTGAAATAACACCATGGTGCTTGTACTCCTGAGGGTCCACAGTGTGCCCCAACTAGTACTGGTATCTTTCATGTAAAATGCGAGAGGGTTAAGTTCCTGAGTCCATGAGTTCCACATACGGCTCAATCATTGAGGCATGGATGGAGATCCAAGAGATGTTCTTTATGCTTCATGATTTTAACCTCCAGCACGAAGGTCTGCATAGGCGGTCTTCAATTAAAGGGGAACACTCTTCTATGGAGGAAGACACTCCTATGTCAACTAAGCATGGTCATCAAAGCTGTGTTAGGGGAATGGTTCGTGGAACGATTCCAGGAGAAGTAATTGACAGAGGAATTCATTGAGTGCCAACTCGATGAGTTCAACATCTTACAATAGGGTGGTCATATGGTGTTAGATTATGAGATCAGATTTATGGAGCTACTTCAGTATGCCCCGCATCTAAACATGAAGAAGCTAGGAATCAACAAGTTCATGACCAGACTTAACGCCAACTTTCATTCGAAGGTGAGGATCTAATGCCTCATACATTGCACAATGAAATCCAATAGACCTCTTAGATAAGGAAGATTTTATTGCAGGAATCTGGGAAGGACTCCTACAAGACCTTCTGGACTGAAAACATCTTATGTGCAACAAAATTATATGTCATCTAGATAAGACATCTTGGTATAAAGATACATCTAAAGGACCCTTGATCACAACAACTTGATGATAGGTTCCTCAACACGGGGCTCCTTACAGGGGACCACCGCATTCACGACAACACTGCTAGCAACTGTCATTAGGATTGTTAGTAGAATAGACCAGGATCTTAGGTTGGTGGGCCAATAAATTCTATTATGGGGCCAGGATTTCTGGACTGGAGGTGGACAGTGGAAATTTGGAGAGTCACCTTACCAACAAGATTGTCCAGTTGAATGGGCCAAAATGGCCGAGTCAATAGGACACACTACCATGGCAGAGATGGGGAAGGCCCATAGGATTCATGACCCTGATAAATAACCATCAGGCCAAGTACTAGTCCATTGTGCTTGAGGCATTAGGTGCCATTGCCAAATGTACTTTTAGTATTTGTTATATCCTAGTGCTATGGAGATCTCTAATTCTAGTATTGCGCTGAATGGATTTGGGTAAGGGCTTCAACAGGAAGAGTTTAGATTCATCGATTTGTCTTTAGGTACTAGCCTGATGATTGGAGGAAGGGGTATGAACTGTTTCTTTAACCCAAGGATAGTGTAATGAAGTCTAACCTATGTCATGATATTAAGATCTTATGACGACATGATTGGTATGGACTGGTGGGAATCGTGTGATGTGATACTCAATGGTAAGATGAGGTGGTTGAGTTGGATCATTGATGAAGGACAAAGAAGTGTGAGTGTAGGAAGAAAACAAGGATTATCCTCGAGGTTCATTTTTTCCCTACAGCTACAAAGAGCATGCACAAGGAAGAAATTTATATGCATACTTAGCATCAAACGTCAAGTGTGTGAGGAAGGATTAGAAAACCTTCCATTAGTATGAGAGTTTGCAGATGTAATTACTAGAAGAATTACCAAGTGTGTCACCCGAAGCCAAGATGGAATTTACCATCGACCTAAAGCTTGGAACTGAACCGATGGAAAGAAAGCCTTATCGGATGTCGACCCCTAAGTTATAGGAGTTGAATGTGGAACTAAAGGAGTTGTTGGACCTAGGACTTATACGTCCAAGTGTATCACCTTGGAGTGCTCCTGTTAATTTCATATGGGAGAAGGATGGGTCATGGAGACTCTTCCTGACTACCAAAGAGTATTCCTTGATGACATTTGATATTTTCTTGGGTGACGAAAGATCAAGATGAACTTTTATTCTTGGTACTACAGGTTGTGAGAGAACAATTATGAGAAATGGTCACAAAGCTATTGAGGATTCATTGCTTAGGGAATGTTGTCTTCGACGAAGGCATAGTTGTGGATCCAATGAAGGTAGAGGTTATTGTGGAGTGGCATGTGCAAAAAAATGTCCCAAAAGTGTGTAGCTTCATGGGTTTAGCGGTATATTATCAACGATTCATTGAGGGTTCTTCGAAGATAGAAAATCTAGTTATAGAATTGCAAAAGAAGAATAAGAAGTTTATATGGAATGAGAAATGCGTAGAAGAATTTTGAAGGCTCAAGGAGTTGTTGAAGACAATGGAAATACTAAAATTCCTCGACATGGATGAGGGATTCTTGGTATGAACTTACACATCCAAGGAAGGCTTAGACAAAGTCTTGAGGCAAGACGGTCGAATAATCACTTACATCTCGAGAAAGTTAATGAAACATGAGGAGAACTATGTGACACATGATTTCAGTTGTTAGAAATCATGTATGCCTTGAGATTGTGTGAACACTACCTGATTGGATGGTAATTCGATCAAAAAAATGGACCACTGTGGTTTACAACACGTTTTTATGAAAAATGACTTGAGCACGTTGCAAGGGCGTTGGTCAGAACTGCTTATTGATTATGATTATGAGATTTCCTACTTAACAAGAATAATGAAATGGGTGGTAGACGCATTGAGAATGAGACCACGCATATTTTTAGTGATACCTCTTCAAACAAATCTATGTGAAAAGATTCCAACTACAACATGACACTAACTGGTATAAAGAGGGTAATGACATTTTCAGGAAAGCCACCATGTTGGTACCAATTTGAGGGATAATGTGGACAACGACGGATCTTTGAGATATAATAACTAGATTTACTTACAACCCGACGACGAAGTGAGAATTTTTTATCTTATGTGAAGATCATAGACAGTGTACATGGCTCATCCAGGAGTCATGAAGATGATGATAGGCCTTAAGACCTTATTATCTTGGAAGGGATAAAGGTGGACATTGTCAACTGTGTGGCGAGATGTTTATAAGGTCGGCAGGTGATGGTTGAACATAGACACTCAACAAGATTTCTATGGCCACATGCTATACTAGAATCGAATGGGAGGTCATTTTGATGAAATTCATTGGGGAAATGTCCAATGACGACAACGATGCATGAATTGAATTGTCTTGATAGTTGATACTTTGACGAAGAGTTCACATTTTTACTTGTGTGTACACATCAGGCACCATGTATAGATAGAGTTATATCAACAAGATTTGAGACTTCTAAGCATGCCAAAAGGATCATATCCGATCGAGGATCGATGTTTACATGATGATTTTGGACTAGTTTCCAAGGGGCCTTAGGAAACCCACTTAACTTTAGTACCGCATATCACCCAAAGGTAGGTGAACATATAGAATGAACGAACCAAACTTTGGAATGTTTTGCTTCATATGTGTATGTTTGACCAACAAAAACATTGGGAATAGTTCTTGCCACTGGTAGAGTTGGCTTCCAACAACAATTATCAAAGCACCATTAAGATGGCGCCATTTGAGATTCCTTATGGGTGACCATGTCATACACCTTTGAGGTGGGTTCGACTTGAGGATAGGGTCTTGGTAGGAACCAAAGTGATCCAAGAATTAGAAGAATGATTGCAAAACAATAAGAAAAAGGGATGGAAGAAGCACATGATCGACAGAAGAGTTTTTCGATGCGCATCGCGTTGACCATAATTATGAAGGGCCTAACAACTAATCATGCCTCATTCTTTGAGGTATTGGATGATGTTTAACTTGTGTCCATGTGCAAATTCAGTCCACTGGTCCTACACATGAGATTGATTGAGTTCTTGGTGGATGTTGGGCAGGGTGCACTCATGATGGAACCAATATTCTTTCTCAACCGTTGCATTCGACAGTGTTGGCCCTTGACCCAGTTTTGGGAGATTCTTGGTCATGTTAACCTATTTTGAACTTTGATAGCCTGTCGAAGGAGGATCACAAGATAGAGTGAATATCACCGGATCTCGACCCACTTTTGGGTCCTTTTGGGTTTTTGGAAATATGTAATGGGATTGGGATGTCAACCCATGGGTTTTACCCATGCTTAGGCCTACTTTGTAATGTATAAATAGATATCTAGGCATCTATAGGCATAGATTGACATCTATGTGATGTGTGCTAAGTGCAAGTAAGGTATGTAAGTGATTTGTGCATGACTGTAAGAGACTTGCAGAGCTAAGTGCAAGTGGTTGTAATACACGGTGGAAGATTGTGTGTTGTAACGCAAGGAAGAAGGATCTAGTGAGTTGTGCAAATATTTTGTCCTATGCAGAGTAGGGTTTTGATGGATCTGTGCTTGTAACCGATTGATTGAAGACAATAAAGAAGAAGAGTTGGTGGGCATAGCCCTAGGGTGGGGGTGAACCATGTAAAAACTGTGTTGTTATGCTTTGTGCTTGTTCTGATGCATTTATATGTTATTTTATAACTACTTAGAGATGATTAGATAGATATGCTTATTCTTAGTGCTAATGATGTGTAGAATGTTAGATCTATTATATATGAATATGCTCAATGCTTGATCTACCAAATCTGAACTATTTTATCTATGCTAAGTGCTTGAATACACTAGATCATTGTAAATGCTGCGAAGCTCTGTTTTATCAGTGAAGTGGTTATTGATCCCATATTGTGGAACTGACGGTGCTAAGTTCTTTATTAAGTATTGTAATCACATATCTGTGTCTCAACTAAGGTTGCAAACAGTTGAGTCTTGCAACCACCTATGCCTCTACCTCAGGTGAGACTTCATCTGCTTCATAGGTGTTGCTGAAAGGGCTGGTAGTTAGGGTATTGTTGGTGCGTTGTTGTATCGTTGAACCCTGGGTCTTCCCCTATGAAAACAAATGGTTATGTTGCTGGGAATTAAAAATTTGATTGTTGTGAACTGAGAAACAAGAATCTTAGTGCAAAGATCTGTCCTGAAACTATAAAGCTCCATGCATATATCTATTGCTCTAGTGCGCAATCTGTTACTTGACCTGTGAAGATTTGTACCGAGAAAAGAGGTAATATCTGTAAGCTCTGTGCTTTGATAAAGGTAAGAATAGTAGAAAAATTCTAGATCTGAAAGCTTTGTGCTATGTAAAAGTAAGATAAGTAAAGTATGGATCTAGGTATGCTTGATAGATTATGTCCTAGCTTCAAAACTAGGGAACTAATAAATGAAAGAAGGTTTGATATGAGTAGATCTAATAAGAATAGTGAAAGATATGTTATAACTATGCATAGAAAGAATGTTTGGACTAACAAATGGATGCAAGATCCTAGAAAGAATTTATTCCAGGTTAGCGCCTATGATCCTAGTGCATAGTACAGAAGAAGTTGGGGATCATTTGAAAGAAAGAGAGGCTTAACCCTCTATTACAGTTGCAGAAAACCAGGACATATTGCTAAATAATGCCCTGGGATAAGACCTCATTGTCTTTGCTGCAAAGATATGGACCATGATGTGTTGGATTTCCCTAGAATGATTGCTAAGCTTGAAAGTATGAATATAAGACAAGGAAACCCTAAGGCAGATCCATAAACTAAGACTATAGAAGAACCCTAGAAAGAATCAGAGAATGTATTGTTACAGATGAGACAAACCTTGAATGACCACCAACATGTTATATTATCGGAGATCTTTAAAGACAAGGAATGCATCAAAGCAAGAATAGGAGACTTTGACATTGACTATGTTTTAGAGGAGGAAACATAGGTAAATATCATGACAAAGAGAACTTTAGAAGCTATATGAAGGCCTGCTATGCTTCCTTCATTAGGAGGAATAGGTTTATTCAGAGGAAAAATGGTAAACCTATGTGGAAAACTCACTCAAATATCTATGAATGCCAACGGAACTTTGACAGAAGAAGATTTTGAGATTATTCAATTTATTGAGGACAACGCCTCATTTACCATGTTACTAGGGAAACCTTCGATTGAAAAAGATCAAGACAGATGAAAAGAAGAAGAATAAGTTTTAGAACAAAAGAAACAAGACTTAAAAGATTTCATGACTAGAAGGATCACATATTTGATTGAAGAGCACAAGAAAAGATCGAAGCTATTTGACACTAAAGATACATATGTTGAAGTTGTAAGAACATTAGAGGACTCACAAAAGACTGAAGTACCTATCCTAGACAAAGAAAAAGTATTACCCGTGAGTCTTAGGAAAGAAACTCAACAATGCACAGTGACTATGTCAAAATACGATAAGAATCAGAACGAGAAAAGGACCACCGAGATGAAGCTCATTGGGAAGAAATATATAAAGCTAAGTAAGAAGGGAACTAATATTGAAAATTTATAGAAGGTTCCAGAGGGAACTTCGCAGAAAGAAAAATTGCAGAATTGGAGCTTCGCCGGGATATCAGAACAACGACACATGGCACTTTGCCATGGCGAAGCAATATAGCCATTGGGACTGATATATCCATTCTATTTCTACTCCGAATGGGGTGGAAAACATTTATATCTCAACACCAGATCGTTGGACAACTCCATAATAGACAGAACAAGAGTTAATGAGGCTTCATACCCATTACAAGAAACCATTGCCAAGCTGCCTATTTATCTCGTCGCACCATGCACGAAGAACACTTTTTATAAATGATAATTTGAGTCCATAGACTAAGTGAATTGTATACAGTGGTCATTGCGCTATTTTTGTCTATTTTAGTGTAGTGTCTGAATTCATCGTGACCTCGATAATTTTTAATCCCGAGCACGTATGTTCGACTAGTTTACCGCAGTTGAAGAATCAGTAACATAAGTGTGCCTCGACTAGATGACTGAGAGAGTCATTTTGGAAAGAGGAGTGTCTACAGGTGTACAAGAAACATCGACGAGAGAGCTTCCAGCCTCTCCATCCATTTCTCAAGCTAGACCATCTCGACTAGTAGATGAAAAGTGAACTAGACACAGGGATGACCTCACGAATGCTAAGTTGATTCTGAGCATATTACCCACCTATCTACCACCCCTGAGAGGTGTTGTAAATCGTGAAAGCGTACCTAGAGACTTTGAGTACCCCTTGGTCACTATGTACCTCCCGAAGGAGATACACATAGTTCACACAAATCAAGAAAATATTTCAGCATTGAAGTTTAGTGACTTCAACCTTGGAAACAGGAAGGTCTATAACATCCTTTCTCCACATAAGTACCTGACCAGAAGAAAGGGAAATAATTCAAAGATTTTCCCCCAGTCATGGACCTAGAACCTCGCATAGTCCACCTTGCTGAACATTATGAAGATTCCACTCTTCAGAAGACACCAGGAGGTGAATGCATGTGTCAAATTTTTGTTTTCTTGTTACCATGGAGGTTATCTATGGTTAAATTGTCGCATAATAGTGGATCTGACATTGATAAATTGGATCACGGGCTTGAGTATGCACGGCCCTGACCCAAAGGATTTCTACCCTGGAAAGATCGTGGATTGTTCTCTCGCCCAGAAGATCAAAGACACTTATGGAGATGTCTAGAAGGTCATGTGAGGCTACAAGGTAGATTCTATCCAAAGTGGTGCAGTGCACCTCGCCTATCAATTAATTGCAGGGAAGTTAGTACGCAAGAATCGACCAACCCAAATCATTGGTTTCATATTCAACCTTGCATGGAAGTGCACAGAAGGATGTCAAATGAATTGGGTGAAGTACTTGGTAAACCAACTAGAACTCGACTGTAGAGAAGCGCAAGATCAAGGATACAAATTCCACTTCAGCTGGCTATTGATCCTGATCACTTTCATCGCCTAGGATATGTCAGACGGTGCAAACTTACCGAACATTTTTAATCCCTAATATTGGCTTATTGCCCCTTATTTGGGGAATATTACATTAGTAATGTTATTTTATTTATGTCGGCTTTATTCCCTTAGTTGTAATTATACCTCCTAGTCTCCTATATATACCAAGGAGACATTTTTATTTGGAATCATCTTGTACTTGAACATTTGTGTGGGGTAAAAGGAGATTTCCCCATCGAAGAGGATTATTATCTGAAATTATCTCTTTTTCAAGGAGTTGAGTAGTTATTCTAAGGTTTTTCTATGCTATATTGATATTTGGTTCTTAACATATGGTATCAGAGCTCAAGGTCTTGGGGTTTCACTGCTGCATCTGAGACACCTTGGAATTTTTTCTATAAATTTTTTTATACAAAGTTTCATAAGGAATGTCTTGGAGGATATTTAGTAGATGGATCAAGGTACATTGGGTTAAAATTTCATCTCTGGAGGCCTTATACTTTCGGAGATACATCCTGTGCAAGATAGGGTTCTCGAATCATCCTGAACTAAGTCATTGCATAATTTTCGCTATAAAATTTTTTCTGTAACATTTTATATCCTAAAATTTGGAATATATTCACAGAAATTAGTAAGGTATATGTGGTAAAAATTTCATCTTATGGGTCATCTTACATTTGTAGATACACCCTGTGTAAGATAGGATATCTGACTAGTCCTATTGACTAGTCTCAAGAAGGTGTTCCAGGTAAAATAATCATAAATTCTTCCTAGAGTATCCAAATTGAGTGAGACTAGTTTCATTGGATAGTGGATAGTCTATAGCATTTCTGGTACACGTTTAAGAATTTTATATCAATTATTTTGTGCGGGGCATGCTATACAAGTGAGATCTCCTAGAAAGGCCAAAAATCAGCAAGTTGTGGGGAAGTTACCATAAATTCCACTTGGCACATCCAATTTTGGTCAGACTTATGGCATTACAGAGAAGAAATATCAAATAACTAAAAAAAAACAAGTTTAATGCCCATAAGGGACAAAACTGGGGAGATACAACAGATTAAAGATTGCCTAGCAGAACCACATCAAAATAAAGGTTCGAAAGTGATACTTGGACAACATGCCACCCAAAAAGGGAAATTCTACACCAAATAAGACTCCAGAAAATCCTACTTGGACTCTTGATGAAGGTGAAGAAATGCATAGGGACATAAATGATTTACAAAAGAAGACAATAAAAAATGATGAACTACAAGAGATGATGGATTCAACAGAAGCTAAGTTTGAGGCAATAAATAGTAAGATGGATGCTTGAAAAGGGGAGATCATGGAAGTATTGAAAATTTTTGTAACATAGAGGACACCTAAAAGTGAAAATGCATCCCATGAAATTCATGATGGGGACATAAGGAAGGTGAATCAAGAATGGAGAAACTCTAACCTTGGTTTGAATACCAACCACATTCCTAAGATCAATATGAGGAAGTTTGATGGCAAGGACCCTATCACATGGATACTTCAGATGGAGAAATTCTTTGATCTACATAATGTGCCACATGCACAAAAGGTACAAATTGCTTCTTTATATTTAGAACCCAATCAATTTGTATGGTATAGATGGCTTTGTTCTCGCAAATCACTTGTCACTTGGACAATTTTCATGGAAGAAATGATAGCACACTATGAGGATAAAAGGAACAATACCTTATTTAGCCAATTGATATATATCAAGCAAAAGGGTCCAGCTACAAAGCACATTGAAGAATTCCAAAGATTGAATATAAAGGTAACATATATTTCAGATGCACACTTGATTGATGTATTCATAAGAATTTTAAGAGATAACATTCAACATGAGGTTTTCCTTTGGGAACCCAAATATTTGGAGACGCATTTAGGGTGGCAAGAAATGTTGAAAGAAAAAAAATGGCTATGGCTACTAGAAGGACCAATCCTAACATCTATAGAGAGAATAATGATCCTTCTTGTAAAACACCTCAACCTACAAGGTTGAAACCTCAACAATTGGAGGAAAGAGAAGAAAAATGTTTATTCTTCAATTGTGACAGCAAGTACAGTAAGCGACATAAGTGTGGTGAGAAGAAATTATTCTACATAGATTGTGAAGAGGAAGAAGAAGAGGAACAAGAACCATCTCAATATGAAAATGTAGAAGCAATTTCATCTGAAGATTTGACTCCCATGATATCGTGTAATGCATTGGATGGAATTAGCACTCATCAAACCCTCAAGATCGAAGGATACATAAAAAAATAAGAAGGTAATAGTCCTAATTGATTTTGGCAGTACTCATAATTTCATTCACTATAAATTAGCCAAATCTCTCAATTGCTTTGTATATCCAGCACCAGAGTTTCAAGTAATGATTGTAGATGGAGGAACTATCAATTTCTCAGTAAAATGCAATAAGATCAATCTTACTATGGGGGAATATGTAATGAATAGTCCAATGATTGCTATACCCATGGGTGGTGTTGATGTTGTACTAGAAATCTAATGGTTACAATCATCAGGAACAATGGATTTTAATTTTCAAGAACTTTTCATGAAATTTTCATTGGGAAGAAAATAAATTGAGTTAAGAGGTATCACAGGGAAACCCGGTAAGGTGATAAGCTCTAATGGCATGAAAAAATTATTGAAAAAGGGGAATCAAGGAATTATTGCACAAATATGCTCACTAGATGTTCAAACATCTAAGCCATCCATTCCTTAAGATCTCCAAGGGATCATTGATAAGAATTCCAAAGTATTTGAAGATATTCCCAAAGGTATTCCACCCACTCAAAATAATGATCATGAAATTCACCTAATTCCTGGGAGTGTTCCTCCTAACATTAGGCCATACAGATACCCTTATGACCAGAAGAGTGAAATTGAGCGCATGGTTGAATAAATGTTAAAGGCTATCATTATTATACCTAGCCAAAGATCTTACTTTGCTCCAGTGGTAATGGTATTCATGAAAGATAGCTCATGGAATATGTGTCCATATTATAGAGAGCTCAATAAGATCACTATTAAGATAAGTTTCCCATTATCCTCGGCTTTCAACCTCTGTGAATAATTGGCATGCCTTATATTGCATTGGTTGAAGTCGTTGAGTAACTTCCATCACTCTGCCTTGAATTGTATGGATCTGTTGTTGAACGGTGCATTTCTCTTAAGACCGCTTTATTCTTTCTATGGCTGAAAAGGCCTTCAGTTGTGCCTCTAGTGTGTCTGCGTGATTCTTTTCTTCCTTGAGTTGTGACTCTAATGCCTGTAACTATGGATTCTATGTGAGGTTCTCATATGTCTGGGAACTCCAGTTACTCATCTGCTTGCATTCCAAGGAAATATCTTTTAATCTGTCAAATTCACTATGGGCAGTTGCTTCCCTTAGGTCTCTTACATCTTGAGGGGTCTCGGTCATAGTATGGAGTTCCAAATCTGCGATGCATTGCTGGAGTTGATGGATTGCTTCTTCAAGTTGTGCCACCTGCTATGTAACTCACTCTTTGGTATTTACTTCTATGACTGTCATAGAGAGAAGTGCTCTATGAACCATTTCCTTTACTTCAAGTTGCTTGGTGAGAAACTGTTCCTTGCTTTGTTGTAAGTTTGTTTTTTCTTCATCCCACTTTGCTTGTAGAGCAAGCTTGTCTCATTCTGTAGTGCTGCGTTGTTCTACAAGGTCTCCCTATACTTGTTCTAAGGCCTGGGTGGCTTTCACTATCTCTTCATGAGCTCTTCGAAGGCCAACTTCGACTGTATCAATGATTTGGTGGAGTTGAGATGGCTCATCTCCTAGTTCTAGTGTTCCTACTGAAAAAGGTGTAGTGGAGACTGCATGAATGTACTGTAATGCCTGCTACACCCCTTCGATCTCATCCTTAATCCTATTGAACACCTCCTCCTACTTAGACTCTTGCTTCTTTGCTATCTCCATCAAGGTATCATTCAAGGCGGCTATGATCAAATTGAAGTCATCTGCGGTGAGGATAGTCTGGAATTTGGTCATGGTCGATTTTAATTTCTTCTAGGATGAAGGCTTCGGGGGGGAAACCTTTCTTTTCTTCGAGGGGTCCTCCTCCTCTCAAGGCGGTGTAACCTGACCTTTATTTTTCCTGACCTTTGTGCCATCTATCTTTTATCTATTACCTCCTTGCTCTAGTGAGATGGACGCAGTCTTTACTGAGGTATTGTCTATATCCTAAACCTCTTCAGTCTTCTTTGTCTTGCTTGGTCTAGGTGTATCCTGTGCAGTTTATGGACTGTCTATATCATATATCTCCACAGGATCTGAAGGAATGAGGAGGTCCCCCGACCAGTCCTTGGTGATATCCTCCAAGTCCTACTCCATTAGCTTGTAGTAGGATTGAAGTTGATGCTTATGCCCATCAACGCACATTGGGATATAAATGAAATGGTGGTCCGTGTTGAACTTCATCAAAGGCTGAAACCTGTGGAGAGTATTTCGAATCATGCGAGGCTCAGACTATATAGATATCTTCAACTGGTTGTAATATGTGTGAAATACAACATTGGACTACCACTGTTTATTCATGTTGGTTGAATACCATAGTGTGTTGAACTTCGCAGCCAATGGTTCAAAGGGCTCGATGTCTGTTAAGAACCAAATATCAATATAGCATAGAAAAACCTCAAAATAATTACTCAACGCCTTGAAAAAGAGATAATTTCAGATAATAAGCCTCTTCGAGGGGGCAACCTCCTTTTAGCCCACATAAATGTTCAAGTACAAGATGATTCCAAATAAAAATGTCTCCTTGGTATATATAGGAGACTAGGAGGTATAATTACAACTAATGGAATAAAGCCAACATAAATAAAATAACATTACTAATGTAATATGCCCCAATTAAGGGGTAATGAGCCAATATTAGGGATTAACATGCCATTCCCCTTGAGAAAAGTGTTGTCTGCAATGCTTGAGTAACTCTGGATACTTCTGTATAAAAGACTCATCTTCCCAAGTGGAATCTTCAGCCGATAGTTTCCTCCATTTAATGAGATACTCTGAAATGGATCTATTCCTCAGCTGCTGAATTCTTGTGTCAGTGATGGCTTCAGGATCCAATATGATTTTTCCTTCCTCATCAAGTTCTGGCAATATAGTTTGAACTCGGATCTTGTCTCCTATAGCCTTCTTTAATCATGAAACATGAAAAACTGGGTGTACTCGTGAAGATGCGAGCAACTCCAATTTGTATGCCATAGTACCAATCTTTTGCAACACATTATAAGGGCCATAGTACTTTCATGATAATTTATTATCCTTCTTGGCTTGCTTGAGGGACATCTGTTTGTATGGTTGTAGTCTTAAAAACACCCCATCCCCTAATTCAAAACTTCTTTCACTACGATGTTGATCTGCTTGTTATTTCATGTGATTATGTTCCATGGTCAGGTTGTCCTTTAAGATTAGGAGAACTTGTTGTTGATGCTCGATGTGATCTTCCAATGCTTGAACATTAGCACAAGATGAAGTGGAGATCACGGGATCTCATACCACTTTTGGGTCTTTTTTTGTTTTGGGGAATATGTAATGGGATTGGGATGTCGGCCCATGGGTTTTACCCATGCTTAGGCCTACTTTGTAATGTATAAATAGATATCTAGGCATCTATAGCCATAGATAAACATCTATGTGATGTGTGCTAAGTGAAAGTAAGGTCTGTAAGTGCTTTGTGCATGACCGTAAGAGACTTGCAGAGCTAAGTGCAAGTGGTTGTAACAGACGGTGGAAGACTGTATGCTGTAATACAAGGGGGAAGGATCTAGCAAGATGCACAGATCTTTTGTCCTATGTAGTGTAGGTTTTTTATGGATTTGTTATTATAACCGATTGACTGAATACAATAAAGAAGAAGAGTTGGTGGATGTAGCCCCAGAGTGGGGGTGAACCACATAAACACTGTGTTGTTATGATTTGTGTTTGTTATGATGCATTTATATGTTATTTGTTAAGTGCTTAGAGATGATTAGATAGATATGATTATAGTTAGTGCTAATGATGTGTAGAATGTTAGATCTAATATATATGAATATGCTCAGTGCTTGATCTACCAGATATGATCTATTTTACCTATGCTAAGTGCTTGAATATGCTAGATCATTCTAAATGTTCTGAAGCTCTATTTTATCAATGAAGTGGTTATTGATTGAATACTGTGGAACTGACGGTGCTAAGTTCTTTATTAATTATTGTAATCATAGATCTATCTCCCAGCTATGATTGCAGACACTTGATTCTTGCAAAACCCCCTACCTCTACCTCGGGTGAGACTTCATCTGTTTCACAGGTGTTGTCGAAAGAGCCGGTAGTTAGGGTTTGTTTGGTGCATTGTTGTAGCATTGAACCCCGGGTCTTCACCTGTGCCAACAGATAGCTATGACATTGAACTGTCGATCAAGTCTAGGTCTAGTTGAAAAATTATAGTCCACACTTAGCTACCTAGGAGGAGGCATATGATATGTGTCATCAGTTTCCCTTTGTTGATAGCTAGACATTTAGATATGGTTAGATACTTTATTTTTTCATTTTCATACCATGAAACTTCGGGACGAAGTTTAAAAAAAGAGGGGGTGTATGTAACATCTTGCTCTTGTGCACACCCCATGTGACTTATTCTTGTGGACACTTGTGTGCAAGTGATCCGGTTCACTATCTGATTAACCGATTCCATTATGGAGCATGATCATGTTTGTCGATTTGATGATATGTTTATTTATGATTAGATCCATGTGTTTTGGGATAAAAAGGCTTGGGTTCTCTTGCACAATAGGTGACGTGGATGCATGTTCTCTTAGTTTTGGTTTATTTCTGGCATGCATGAAATCTTTTGTATGGAATGCTAGTTTAGACGTTTAGTTTTGTTTATTTAGATAATTTTGAATGACGATTGTTAGTCTTAGTTATCTCTTGCGTTCTTGAAAATTTAAGGTATTATATGAAGCATTGATTAAGGTTTATATTTCTCTACTTGTGCGTGTTGGAAGGTCAATATAATGATTGGTTGTTGGTTATTTACTCTTGCGCCACTAACTATGAAAATTTTTGATTGCTTAGAATTTGTTACTCCTTGCGCCTTGCATATAAAATAAGTTGAATGCTTTATGCCTTATCTTATGTCATCTCATGATTGATTAGTTATTAAAATTATCTTGCGAATTGAGATTTTTTGATGTGCGAATGGTTATCAGAACACTATGCGTTATTGAGTATAGTTGATGTTGTTGATTTAGCATAGCTAGTTTGGACTTGATTATGTTAGTGGGATGTAGACACCTCCTTGGTCCTCAAAAAAGTCGCCAGCCTTGAGACCTTAAATGGTAAAAATCGATGGGAACCTGGGCTTGAGCATTCCTTATGTGTCTTGGAGGTCCTTACTATTGCAGGGTAGGATGGGCGAGTAGGCATTTATATTCTTTATCGGAGTAATGTTCGTAATTTTTCTTCCAGCTTCTTGATTTGGTATTATGCTATTATTTTTTATGTTAATTTGTGGTGTGAAATTCATTCATTGTGATATCTTCGAGTTGTGTTTCTATGACTTATTGTTGATGTTATTTACCTCTTGTTTAAAAATAAAAAAGGGAGAAACTTTTTACCTGTTGTATGTCGTTTGTGTCATAACAGTTGGGGTCATTACACTTGCACCGACTACGTGACTAGCACCTAAAACACCCCTATAATTTTAATCCCCCCCGATGATTGAATGCTACAATCATTTATTCAAGCTTTGGAATCGATTCTCCAATGTGCCATTCACTACATTTTCGGCTAGGCGATGGAGGAATGAATTTGTCCATCACCTTTGTGCTTGTGTGACCCTCGACTTTGTCTTCCTTATCATGTTATCTCTCCTTGGATAGACCATCATTCCTCCTCACTTATTGTTGAACAAACCTCTAGTTCGTATATCCCTTTGGTGGCTCGTCTGGTGGCTCTCTGCTCCCTTGTTCATTTTCTTTGCCTTACCATCCTCTGCTGCATTTCTTTCCTCTCCACTCTTCTTGGCTATGCCTGGAATTCTTGGGAAACCAAAATGATTCCCTGTCTGGTATCAAAACCAAGCATGTATGGTCAATCGACCCCCTCCTGTCATTTCTCCATCGCCTAGATCCTCGCCCTCCTCATCTGCCCAGTCCTCTCCAGGTCTGAACAGAATTTTGCCATTGTAATCACCTAGGGCTTTTCCTGTTGAATGGTTTTACCTGCACAGTAATTCTTTCGACTTTGCTCATGGCCCAATCCAATATTTGGATTCTTCTTCACAACCAGCCACGTTCCCCCCTCCACAATCACCTGAGCATTCCATCCCATTGCCACCATCCTCCATCCTTGTCCCTTTGGAGGAACTTCATACAAGCATGAATTTCACTTCACGCTCAAGGATTCGTGACTCAGTGGAGATATTAGACGACCTTATTTGTTTTGTCTGGAAGGATGTGGACGACCTGCGATTTTAGCTGGAAAACATGGAAAAGTGAGGGGAAAAAATTGAATTTCTTCTCACAACCCTGCTCATCTGTTTTTTCTCTCTAGAACTGGCAACCCATGCTCTATAAACTTCAGCGGCGATCTTTGATCCATGTATCCAGGTGGCGACAAAGAGTGACATGGAAAAAAGCGACCACCAGCCCACATGAGGGACGACATGAGCATAGGTGCCAGCTCACATGCTTGGTTTTGTTAATTATGTTTTTTTCATGAAGATTCCTCGTGGGCCGTATATGGCACCTTGCACAGTATTTCAGTTTTGATTTTCGAGAGTTAGTCCATTTTGGTCATTCAGTTTTCATGACAAGCTCAGCTAAATCAGTTTCCCTACAAGGAAATTCAGTTCAAGTAGTTTAATTTTGTTGATTTTATTATTGAGGGACATGCTAAATTGGTTTCCCTACGATGCAATTTATCACAAACAAAACCTTTTCATGTCAATTTATCACAAACAAAACCTTTTCATGTCAGATGATACTATAATTATTATTTTTGAAAAGTAATATATAGATACTTACTTAAAAACAAAGTTACAAATTTTAATGTGATTAAATTAATTCGTTGTTAAAAATTGAATAGACGAGCTTTAGCTATATTTTCTTAAAAGGAGTGTTGTTGAAGATCCTCTTTAAAAATCACTAATGTTTTGCAATTTTAAAGAACTTGTTTTATTAAATATTAATTAATTTTAAATAACTATATACATAATTCAGTAGGATAATAATCCAAATATTTCCTCGTTCACTACAATACGGAGAGCGCAATGTGATTCACACCTTATAATATTATATATTGTCATCGTGTTTGTATTTCTATGAAATTAAATTTCAAAATGAACATCTGTATCATGAATACAATCTATATCTTCAATCCAATCTTGTCAGTTGTTGAATAATATGTTTTATTATTATTTCTCATAAAACTATGCACCTAAAAGAATAAGTACTTTAATGTATTAAATGGAATATACAATTGACATTGAGAGTTAATGACAAGAAGTTGCATGTTTTATGAGACGTCTCTTTATTAGTCCCTGCTCGTAGCAAGGGACTATAGCTTTTGCATCATTCGCAAAGAGCGCCTGATAGACGAGGCTGTCCACCATCGAATCCAGCCACTCTGAACAATATGTTTTCGCCCACAGACTTAATGATGTGGGATTCATTGACATCTCCTTATGCCTGCACTCGGATTCTACAGTTCGAGAAACAATGATTCGAGATAAATTGATGGGACTGCACTCGGATTCGAGATAAATTGATGAGAAACAACAGCTCCCATCTCCTTATGCTTGCACTCGGATTCGATGGCGGATTTTTAAGTGAGGTAAAAGGTGTGTTCACTGGCATAAGACTCGGTAAAAACTTGGAACTTTGAAAATATTAAAAACTTATGCATTTAAAAATATGAAAAGCTGATGCATTTAAAAAATGCATAGTCTTTGGCGGCTTCTTCTCCGCCTTGGTGCTGTATAAAGCAGATAAGATAGAAGCAAATAAAACATGAAATAAATTGATTTTTAAATATATGATAAACATATTCATAATGTTTCTTTTCTTAATA
Source organism: Picea engelmannii (assembly GCA_009831015.1). Lineage (NCBI taxonomy): Eukaryota > Viridiplantae > Streptophyta > Pinopsida > Pinales > Pinaceae > Picea > Picea engelmannii. Next base: position 419,341 of record ML778473.1, read on the forward strand.
TTTTATGCTATTGCTTCCAAGTAATTTCGAAATTGTTTTCTGGTTTTCATCGGGGTTTGTTTCAGTTTTAGGATTAAAAGCATCTTTTTCTTTTTGTAATATATATGCTATCCAAGATGCATCTTTTTGTTTTTTTGGAACAAACTATTTTTTTTTCAGAGAAACCATTACACAGAAAAATATAACACATATGGATAAGTATACTATATCCCTACTGTGTGTAAATTGGATCCTTTGTTAGCCAAAAACTCATTGAGTTTCCCAACCTGAATTTTGAACGACTCAACTTATTTGGACATAAAAGAGAAACTAAGTAGTTCTTGGATGTACATTCTTGCCGGTTAGATCCTGTCTGTAGTGAAGTACAGGGGAGGAAAAAATCGACCCCTGGAACATGAAATTTTCACATGCTAGAGGTAACGTCCATATATTCAATAATAATTTATCTGATAAATCACAAGAGTAATAATATTTATACCACTACAATTTCTTTATTTATTACACTTTTTGTAAATGTTTTAATTATCTAGCTCTTTTGATAATGGGCTAATGCGTTTGACAAGGCATTTTGCACAGCTTACAATTTGCAAACTACAATTCATCGCAAGGCAGGGACTAGCTGCAACGCAGCTTACATTTGTTTATTTGTGAAATGCTTTTTATAGACATCCTTCATTAGTCCCTGCCTTTATGTTAGGGATACTGTAATCGATTCACCGATTTTCAATTAGTTTGGCACTTATTTCAAAACCTTTTATCTTAAAGTTTTTGTAAACAACCTTTTATCCTAAAGTTTTGATAAGCATTTAACAATTTTTTTAAGAATATTTTAATTTTTATGGTAAGTTTTAATTTAGAGGTCTTATTTAGCCTTTTCCCGAGATGGGAAAAAATTAGTTTAAGGTATACATTCTGCGATAATTTTCAGGGATATCAAGTAATGATAGAAATAAATTCTTAACATTAGATGTTTACTTCCTCACATTTCAGTGTATCCACATAAATTATTTTTTGATCTAAATTAGCCTTACTTCTTAACATTAGATGTTTACTTCCTAACATTTCAGTGTATCCACATAAATTATTTTTTGATCTAAATTAGCCTTACTTCTTTACATTAGATGTTTACTTCCTAACATTTCAATGTATCCACATAAATTATTTTTTGATCTTTTAATGTTATGTATGTCCAACAACCGCCTGCTGTCATCTCCATAAGCTCTATGCTGTCAACTCCATAAGGCCCGTTGTCAACTCCATAAGCTCTATGTTGCTGAGCTTCCACCTACACAGCCATGCACCTACACGTCCATGTAAACCTTGGTGTTCTAAAATAAACTACGGCGAGCCATAAGGTTTTTGCTATCCCATTAGCTGTTCAAAAAATTGGAAAGACCACTTGCACTACACTGGAACTGGAAGGAGAGGACAACAAACAAGAGGTAAGGCTTTAATGGAGGCTCTAATCAATTTTAATCATTCTAAATCAGAAATTCTTTTTTAATCATTCTAAATCACAAATTCTTTTAATCGATAAATTTCAAACTTCAATTGATATGAATGTGTAATGCTTTGCATTTTGCAATTTCCATGTTAATATCTATGTTAATATCTATGGATTCTAATTTTTTTTTAATAAATTGACAGAAGTGCCTATATTGATAGATACATAGATTTCAAACTTCAATTTATATGAATGTGTAATTCTTTGCATTTTGCAATTTCCATGTTGATATCTATGGATTCTAATTTTTTTTTAATAAATTGACAAAATTGCCTATATTGATAGATACATTCTATGAATTTGGAGAACAAACATTCAGGCAATTTGGCCTATATTGACAGATGCATTATATATATATTGGCAGATGCATTCTATGAATTATTATGAAGGCAAATTGCCATAGGAGGATTTGAACATTCAGAGACTTCAAACAGACATACAGAAACATTGCTACACTCTGCTACACTAATTGTGAAAAGCACAACACTAGCTAGTGTAGCAACAAGAGGATTCATACCCTCCGGGGAAATTGATGATCTTCTGCTACCATAGCTACCACATGTCCTTTTAATAAACATAATTCCAACTCCATATCCCACTTTGACAGAATTATTGGACAGATTAGTGTCGAAGAATCGACATTGTGAGTCTTCTTCTGCATCGTGACATAAATAAGAACAATGAAGTATCAATTGAGTAACTGATTATCTTCTTTAAAGATTTGAAGTTGTACTACCATAGTTTAAAGAGGTGCCCCTATAAAATTCTGTTTTGGGACTATTTGGCATCTTGAAAATCCAATTAATTGAATATATATGTGTGTGTAACATAATTAATTAATTACCTGTGAGTAAAGTGAAAAAACCGTCTGCGCAGTCCTCTTTCCTTTGGCTACCCATTCCAAGAGCCTCCTACCCGACTTCATTGCAGATGTTCCATTCTTCTAGTGGAACCCTCGGCTTGTCACTCTTCATTCCAGGGTCTCCCATAATAGATTCATACTTGTAACCTCTCTTCTCCTCCACATAAAGCCAGACAAAACACACCACCTCTGTAATGATAATAGTAATGCAAAACACATATAAAGTTAACATCTTCTGCATGCTTGCCTGTGGATTTCTAAAGCTCCTCCAAAACAAATCGCGAGAAATATGAATATGAATAAAAGTGCCTACACTAATGAGGTTTGAACACAAAAAAATGATGAAATGGACAACTGGTGCATATAGGAAAATCACCACCATTAGTGTGTATTGTTGTATATCATAAGTTACAACCACCTTATATCTTATAGGTGGGTTGGCTCTTGCCTTAACCATAAAGGTGGGTTGGCTCTTGCCTTAACCATAAAGGGGGGGGAATCTATCTCAACTAAAGACCCTGGCTCTCCTCATTCTTTCGATTTCTTGTCTTGGATGCCTCTGAATCTATCGAAAAGGATCGTTTTTTTGCCCTCCATTCATGATATACAATGATACATTTAGGAGAGTTGCTATTCTCGACACCGCTCTTTGTATAGACATCTTGTTCTTTTAGTTTCAGACAATCTTGAGGGGTGGGTGAGGCAACTTTAAGATGAAGTGAATTGGGTTGCTTCATTTCACCGAGTAGATTTAGAAATGAGAAAATATCTTTCTCTTTCTCCCGGTTCAAATCTTTGTTATTCAGATGTTCTTAGTTTGAAATGCGACCTGTCAACAATTTGCATCAAAAACAAATATGTGGCTATACTTGAATTTTTTTAAATATAAAAACATTTTCGTTTAATTATATTTTTCATCGTAAACATAATTTCCAAAATGTCAGTCTAGTTTTGTAACTTATTATAAATGATATTAGGGACTGATTGAACAATGGCTATAATGATAACTTGGACTGGAATTGACAACCATCCCAAGGGGGTTGGGAGGTATAGCATTTCAAAGTAAATAAACAATGAAAAGCCATAAAAAAAGACTGGGAAACCACCAATTGAGTCAATGTCCATTCAGGCTTCCCATCATCATATTTGTTGGTTGTTGCATATAGGCAATCCCACATCAGCTAGAATGAAATGTGCTATGAAATAATAACTCTTTCTAAGAGAGTTAGAGAAGAAGATGCATGCACTTTAGCTGAGAGCTACTTAAGTATGATATACAAAGTATAATTGCATCTGTTGATATACAAGTCTCTGTACACTAAAGGATTAGCAGAAAGAAAGGATGCGAGCCACAGGTGGTGCATCAACATCCCGTTCAACCTCAAAAAGCAACAACCCATGCACTCACTATATCATCAGATTGTTTGTTGCACTCATGCATGGAGAAGCAGGTGCATGTATGAACCACATATATATTCAAATTAACACATCTCTATGGCTATATAATATAAATATTATTTTTACTGGAGGCTAACAATAAATTATTCTTTTTTTTTCATGAATGGCTAGGTAGATATGGTTGTTCATGGCCAGGTAGAGCTGATATTAACAAGTAGAGATATGTGATATCTCATATGTGAAAATGTGGAAATAACTTTACATTGGTGATGGAACTTTAACTCGAACAGTTACTCGAATCTTCCAGACTTTTGGGCAGGGACTTGTTGCTCAACAACCAGTCTTGTTAGAATTCTAAGTTATATTATTAGCAATATAATGACATCCTCTTCGTAGGAAAATTCTCAATTATTTCTAATATATAGTAGGCTTGTCATATCTACTATGTCTCTTTATAGGATTCGAAATAAAATTCACTTTGACATTTTAGAAAGTCTTTTGAGGTCATTCCTTTGGAAAAAATATATCAGTGAGAGGGATACCCATGATACCTTGGCATATTTGTATTTTCCCAAAATCAAAAGGTGGTTTAGCTCGATTAATGTTCTAGGGAAAATTCTAGTTGTTAAGAGCTTGTCATATCTACTATGTCTCTTTATAGGATTTCAAATAGATTTCACTTTGACATTTTAGAAAGGCTTTTGAGTTCATTCCTGAAGTCTTAGACATTCATTGGCATGGTTGACACTAGAAAAAAAACTATACTACAGGGGGATTCCCTTCAGATCAAACTGGTGTCATTGCACAGGACATCTCCAGAGAGACTACAAAGGGAAACTAACAGAGGACAAGTCGGGAGACATAGTACTTCAGGAACACCCACCAGAATATATGATAGAAGTAGATTCACCAGGCACTGTCCCTAATCTTAGTCCACCTTGCTCAGACTCACCTTTGGAGAATGTGGACACTCTTTCGAGTAAGATACACTTCTTTTTCCCTTCTCTTTACTCTTCTTTAACCTTGTGGGAAAAAAAAACTCTCGATTCCATGGATTTCTTTCCTCGTCCTTTGCCTAAGAGAGGAGGAAATGATCCTTTTCCTACTACTAAGTCTAATATCCCCATTTCTCAGGAAGTGACAAAATCTACAATTCCAGAGACTATTACTTTTTACCCTCACACTCTTCCTACCTCATTTCCCACTAGCTCTATGGGAGATCCTACCTCCTTTCCCACTAGCTCTACAGTGTCTCCCTTTTTTGTTTCCTCAGCGACAAGGTAGATCCCTCCTCATCCTTCAATCTTGGTTTCCCCTCTACTTCCTAACTCTCCCCTGAACTTTCCACTTCTCCCAGTTTCTCCCTCCACCTTCCCATAGATTGAGGCTCCCGAGACTATTATTCTGCCTGGTTTTAGGGAACCAAAGGAAGATCCTTCTGAACTCAAGCACATTCTTGACTCCTTGGTATCCAATGGTTGGGAGATCAAAGAAACTTCACTACTTAAAACTGACTTGGGAAAGAGAATCCTTGAGCCCTTGGGTGCTTCGAAGGCTTCAAGTTAGAAGAACAAATTGGGCGGAGGAGAAAAAATATTTTCTTGGTCGAGCGGCATCACATTAGAAATTTCACAAATCAAAACTAGAAGAAGCCGAAAAAAACTCTCACAGTCAACGAGACAGACCTCTGAGATTTCTACTTCTTCTACAGATATTGGGCCTCTTAGAGAATTGAAAGACTTGGCGAGGAAAAAGTAATGTTACTTCTCTCTTTGAATATTAGAGGGATTGGAGGCACCCTCATACCTACCTGCTTCTATCGTTTGATGGAGCAAACGAGCCTCAAAACTGTTTTCCTTCAACAAACTCTGGCTCCATCCCAGAAAGCTAGGGATTTCTTCCTTGGTTTTCTCCCTTCATGGGCCATTTGTTCAGTAAATGCAGTAGGCACCTCTGGGGGCCTCCTTGTAGATTTAGATCCAAGTTCACTTGATATGACCCCCTTTCTTTCTGTGGGGGGAATTTTGTTAATAGGTTTCATCATAGTAGATAAGTGGGAACTAAATTTACTTAATGTCTATGGCCCTTGCACAACTAGGAAAACCTTCTGGACAAAAGTAAAAGATAGTGGTATCTTGTCTGCCAATAATTTGATTGTGGCTAGTGACTTCAATATCATTCTTGATTTGGATGAGGCTTGGGGAGCGAATCCTTCCGGCTTTGTGTTTTTTTTAAATATTTATTCGCTTCCAAAAATCTCATAGACATCAAACCTCCCAAGCTCATGCCCACTTGGCGCAATGGGAGCTTAGGATAGAACGTGATCTCCAGGAGGCTTGACATATTTATGGTCTCAAAAGAACTACATTCTACAATCAGTCACTATAGAACTTGGGATGAATCTCCCTTCTTTTTAGATCATGCTCCCATCTTCTTTCAGTTAGACTTGCCGTCGAAACACAAAAACTTTCCTTTTAAATTCAATGGGCATTGGCTCGAAGATAAAGCTTATGTAGACATTGTAAAAGAAGTCTGGAATAATAGTAGATTCATTACAGAACTCAGTGCACAAAGGAAATTAGTCTAGAAAGTAAAAGTATTGAAACAACACACAAAGATTTGGCATAAAGATAAAACAAAAAAGGATAAAGATAGGATGGTATTTCTAGAAACCGAAATCAAAATTCTCACTACCAAAGTTTTGGGGGAACCAAACAATCAAGTTATTGAAACCAGTTTGAGACACCTAGAATTCTAGAGAAACACTTTACTTCGCCAAGAAGAAGAAAAGTGGTGACTATGTAGCAGAGCTCTCTGGATGGCTAGCGACGATCACAACAGTAAATTTTTTCGAAATGTGGACTCCACAAACAGAAATAAAAATTTCATTTGGGACATCAAAGATGAAAACAACTTGTTGATCAATGATCAGGCTTTATTAAAGAAAGAAGCAACCTCTTTTTATAATTTTTTTACAAAGCTTTTATCTCTCCAGATACAGTTGAACTTTGTAAGTTGATCGATCTTTTCCCTTAGATGATCAACGAGGAGGATTCTCATGCTCTTTACCATCCAGTTACTATTAAAGAACTGAAGTCAGTTTTATTCCATTTCAAAAAGGAAAAGAGCTCTGGTCAAGATGGATGGATCAATGAATTTTTCATCTTCTTCTTTGACTTGATTGGGGAGGATCTTTTAGCATTTGTTGAAGATTGAAGAAGACCAGGAACAATATATGGAGGTATAAACACTACTTTTCTGACCCTGTTACCAAAGGCGAATAAACCTATTTCCTTTGATGACTACTGGCCTATCTCACTTTGCAACCTGTGTTATAAGATTATTTCTAAACTCATAGAAAACTGATTGATACCTATACTTTCTGGAAGGATCTCTAGTTAAGAATTAGGTTTTCTGAAAGGCAAGAACATACAGGATTAGGCATAGCCCATGAGTGTCTACACAGCATCAAAAAAATACAAATTGAAAGATCTAGTGCTAAAGTTGGATCTAAGAAAAGTGTATGATTGTATTGACTGGGATTTCCTCAGATTTACCCTACACAAAATTGGTTTGGAGCCACAGATGGATAAGTGGATAATGACTTGTGTCACCTCTTCATCATTTGCGTGTTCATCAACAGGGAGGCTTAGGATTTCTTCAAAAGTGGAAAGGGAGTCAAGCAGGGATGTCCTTTATCCCCCCTCTATTCTTACTGGATATGGAAGGACTCAACATTTTATTAAAACAAAACTTTGTTGATAGTCTCTTTTTGGGGATTTAGGTATCCAGACTAACCAGAATCTTACATATCCTCTTTGAGGACGACATACTCATTTTATCCAAGGGGATCCTCTCTGAAATGCTGAATGGCAAGTAATTAACAAACTTATCATTAGTTTCTGCAAAGCTTCAGGTATGACTGTCAATCGTTTGAAATCGACAGTACATCATGAAGGCATTTTAGATACTGAACTGTCTTCTTACAAATACATTCTTCCATACACCTTCAACGAACTTTCTTCGGGGTTTCGGTATCTTGGCTATTTTTTGAAGACAAAGACTCAACGTACTTCTGATTGGAATTGGCTGGTGGTAAGGATGAAAAATGAAATTAACGAATGGAGCAACATATGGCTGTCAGTGGGAGGGCGATATATACTTTTAAAGTCAGTTCTGGAAGGTCAAAACGTTTTTTTGGATGTCCCTAGAAACTCTGCCTCGCTTGATCTTAAATAAACTCAGAATTTTAATGTTTCATTTCAATTTTTATGGACAGGCCACCAGGAATCACATCAGTACCATCTGTGTAGATGGGAGGTCCTCTCCAGAACCAAAAAACAAGAAGGATATGGTTTTCGTAAACTTCCTCTTTTTAATCTCGCATTGATCGCGTCAACTCTGTGGAGATTTCTAACTCATCCCAGTATCTGGAAACAAGTTATAATTGACAAATATCTACACAACTCCTTGATTATTGACTGGATTAGGCACCACTCACATCAACACTTTCCAGCCTAAAAAATCTGGACAAGTCTAAGGCACGCTTTACCAGTCATTAACCATTGGACTAGCTGGCGATCAAGATCTATATTACAAGTGAAAGTGCACCGATATTTTATTTTAGATTTGGGGGATAGAGTGCGAATCTTAGAGGAACTCATAACTGTTTTAAAGATCACGGGAATTCACTCACTTTCACAAGCATCAGCATGCATGAATATTATAACCCAGATTGAGATTTGGAAGAGTCTTGGGGACCTCGGACTTGTGGGAGATCTAGCATTATAATGAAACAATTACATGACTGGACTTGAACAGGCAGGGGTTACATTCCAACAAGCTAAAAAGAACAAATTACTATGGAATGGAGGCCACTCATCAGCTGAAATCTCGGTTAGAAACTACTAGAAGGGTATTTTATCTTTACTTTCCCTACCAAACCTTCACTGATGGAAACTCAAACTTTGAAAGTGGAACATGCAATTAAAGATTATACTCTTTTTCAGGTTGGCGGCAGACCAAAGCATTCTCACATGGGATACCTTATTAAAAAAGCGATGGGTGGTAACTGGCTTCTACTACTTTTGCAGAACAACAACTGAAGATAGCCCACATCTTTTCATCCATTGCCATTTTACAAAAGGGACCTGGAACTTGTGTATTAATTTTCTGAAATTAAATTTGGAGTGAAAGGGGCAGAATTTAAATGAATGCATGGACAATTGGACACATAACATAGCTGCACCAAAATAATTGTTAGTCCTTATTTTTTGGTTCTTGTGGAATGAGCGCAACAAAGCTTTATTCGAAGGTAAACTTCCTTCTTCTAGTGTCATCACTCATAGAACTTTAAATTTGCTCTCCTACATTCAAACAAAACTTAGACTAAGAATTTTAAGATTGTGTCTGATTACTCATTTTCATGGATATTTGTTGACTTTTTTGACGACGCTTAGCGGGGGAACAACTTGTGGTGTTGGGGAAACCTTAAAAATTCCTAATTTGTCAGAGGTGAGATGGTTCTTCAATTGTGGAGATGGATCCAATACGAAGGTCAAACTAGTTGGAGCGTGGGCAACCTTCATAATGGAAAATGGCTTGCATTTACACCATCTTCTTTTATTGGGGGATTCTAAGGTCACTATCGAGTGGCTACAATGGAAAGGAAAACTACATGCCACTAAAATTGAAGGTTGGAAGCGCCAGAAAAACTTCCAAGGAACCTACTATCAACATATATACAGGGAAACAAACGAATAAGCTGATAGACTTTCCAAAAGAGCCCTCCAAGCTCCCAAGCGTAATTTTTTTTTTTCACTTGGATCAATGGATTGGAAGGACCTCAACAAACTATAAATTTCTTTAAAAAAAGAAAAATCGAAAAAAAGGAAGAACATTGCTGGAAAAGTGTTTTTTGGTCACTATCCCTGTTTTGACATCTCCCTTTGGATTTGGAGTCATTTTCTTACTTTTCAGGTCTAATTCACATCTTTCCGGAGCCCCCTTTTTTCCATTGTTGTGAAGACAAAGATTTTATTTTGTGCTGCCAACACTTTAGACCCATCATCTCAGGATCCCTTTATTGTCGATGTAAAATTTTTTATATATCAATATAATCTTGAGCCATTTTTGTTCTAGAAACAAAAAAAAAAAAAACGTATTCATTGAACAAAACAATTCATTAGAAGTTTCCTTACCAAAATCCATCTCCCATCAATACCATGGTTAGTTGGTACCAACAATAAACCACTCCCATGCTTCACTTATGACGAGAAAATAATAATGTATATAGTTGCAAAATTTGCATGCTATAAAATAGCTGGCAACATTGCAAAGCTTACTATGCACATGAAAAGTGAGCATTATCATAAGAGATTTCACCAACCCAAAAGAAGAGGAAGCCACAGAAACCCAAATAACATAAAAATCCACAGAAACCCAAATAACATAAAATACCAGCGAAAGTGTTGGGATATTATTCAACTGAAAATTATAAAATACCAGCTAAAGTGTTTGGGGATATTATTCAACTAGAAAATTTTTCCATTCAGCTAAATGTATCTTTGTTCTTTATCTTTTCCTTTTGAATTAATTTCTCAATTACTAAAGTTAGTTTATCAATTTATATTTTTATTTCACATAATAATGCAACATAAACATTCTTAAAAATTTAATTTGTTCCATCATGTACACTAATATTATATGTATATATTTGAGATTAAGATTCACGAAATGACACTTGAACTAAACATGATTGTAGATTCATGTCATCCAAGGATCCAACCACAAAGTCAATGATTAACTTTGTAGCTAACCTTGAGATGAATAGAATATACAATCAAGTTAAGGATGACCGAATGATACCTAAAATAAATGATTATTTAGTTTTGGTATCATTCCACCATCCTTAACTTCATTATAGTCGATGATCAGCTTTGTGGCTAACCTTGAGATGACTAGAATATACAATCAAGTTAAGGATGACCGGCTGATACTTAAAATAAATGATTATTAAGTTTTGGTATCATTCCACCATTCTTAACTTGATTGTAGATTGGATTCATCATAAGGTCCAACCACATAGTCAATAGTTGATTTTGTAGTTAATTTTTAGATAACCCAAATATACAATCATGTTAAGGATAATCTAACATGGTAGAGAAAAGTTGTAATTTATGATAATGATAAAGGTGGGACAACCAAACAACTACACAGTGTATCTAAACAACCAAACAATTTATTCATTAAAAACAATTTATTAGAGCATGACACTCACAACGTATTCATTCAATAATATAATTCATTAAAAGTTACCTTACCAAAATCCATCTCCATAAAGACCATGATTAGTTTGTACCAACTATAAACCACTCTCATACTTCACTTATGAAGAGAAAATAAAAATGTGTATAGTTGCAATTATGAAGAGAAAATAAAAATGTGTATAGTTGCAAAATATTCATGTTATAAAATAGCTAGCAACATTGCAAAGATTACTATGTACATCAAACAGTAGCGGCTAGAATGTTGAGATATTATTCACTTAGAGAAATTTTCATTTGGATTCTTAAATTTATTAAAATTATATTATTTAAAAAGGTAAATTGTACTTGTCTTGTTTGCTAATATTTAGTCACATAAATTTGTTACTGTAGAGATTGTAGAGATTATTGCCAAGTAAAATATGTTTCTAAGCGAATAGATTTCTTGAAAGTGAATAGATTTCTCGAATGATTTTAGGAGGTTATTGAGATATAATTATGATTTAATAATGTGTTTATTTTCAAATAAAACCAATATATACACACACAAATTGATAATGATAACAATTTTATCTTTATTTAGTTTCTAATACATATAAATATAAACTTAACTAGACAAAAAATATTAAAAATGCCATTCATCAAACTCACATGAATCAAACTGAAAATTGAATCAAGGTCAGCAAAATCTTACTAAATAAATGATTAGACAATATGTTAATATAACCAACACAAGTAAACTTAATAACTCATACTTTAGTAATATTAAAAACAAAAATCCCTAATAACTCATACTTTCATAATATTAACAACAAAAAGAATAAAACTAATAACTCATACTTTCGTAATATTAACAACAAAAGTCATATTTTCTAACCATTTTCTCTTACCAATCCATTTAAATATCACAATATAATAACCATTGTCACTTACCAATCCATTTAAATATCACAATATAATAATTACTAGAGTACATAATCATAAAGTGTCTCTGTTCATCCGTTCATAATATGAACAACAAAAATTATATTTATAACAATATTGTCCAACCATTGTTACTTAGCAGTCCATTTTAATATCACCAACTGGTGTACATAATCTTGGCATAGTGAAAAGAATGGTCAGATATAAAAGAGAAATTCGCATATCTTTTCAGGTATCTTTCCTTGTACATGAGCTTGCTTCAAATTCGCCCATTTTTCTTTAAACCATTTATTTGGTTTACCTTCAGACTCCTCTGGAAAGCGTAATTTAAAGTTTTTGAGGTTAGGAGATCTTTGAAGCAGACAGCCCAAGAAACCAATTTCTGTCTGGTCACATTCGTTGATGCGTATTTCTAATGACTGAAGATTAGCTAATGGAGAAATTAAATACGATGGCACTGGATTTCTCGGTAACTCCTCCCTCTACATGCAAAACCTAATACTCAGAAACTAAAATCATTTAAACGTGAATGTATGCTTTGATGTATAATAAATTAAAGGGCTGATTCTTAATACATTCAAGGCTTATGTGGATATATATCGATAATAATAATTAAATACTAATAATAAAAAAGACGAGAATTATTTTCTTACCAAAGCCAAGGATCCCTTGAGGCCAAAATGCTCGAGATTGGGAAGCCTCCCAAGTAGGTTGAGAATAGGAACAGCCAGCAGTCGCCTTCCAAAGAGAAACCTGAAACCGATATGAAGCTCCTTCAATGATTTCAAACCTCCCACTATCTGAAGAAGCCTGTTTGCCGAACAACCGTATTCTCCTTCACGGCTCGGAGATAAACCCAACCACAAGGTAGTCAAATTATTTCCACGATTCATTTCCAGCCCTTTGACAGACGGGGAAAGCTCGTGAAATGACATTTCATTCACTGTCAAGTCCTTTACTTCTCTCCAGTTGCTGATTAATGTAAGTTTGGGGCACTTCACATTCAAAACTTCGACGCCATGAAGAGACAGATTTAAATGTGTAATCTTGACAGCAGAAATGACGGGCTTCCGCAAGCCAACACATTCCTGTAAGTGAAGTTTCAGAAGAAGAGGGCACTGGGAAATAAAGATGGCTAAAGAGTCATCTGTCAGTTCGATGGACATGAAGGTGCAAAACAAGAGATGATTGAATCCGGCGAATTGGGTTGGAATCCGTGTGAGAATATAGTTGTAGAGTTTGAGATGAGTGAGACGACTGCAGGAAAAAAGGGCCTCCGGAACCGGGCTTTCCCTAGTTGTAGAATCTCTGAGAATGAGCTTTTCGACATTCTTTCTGGAAATGCACTGCAACCAATTGGATACGCTTTGGCGGGTAAACTGCCATGGGATTGAATATATGGGAGTGGGATTCCAAGGGGCGGTGTCGTTGGTGAGACTAACGCCCATCAGATCTGACGAATGCGACTGCAATATGTTGGATATTATATTCTCCACGGTTGCCATGGATTGGGGATCGGGTGTGGGAGGCTGGAGACGGAGCGGTATGAGAACATATGGACAGAGGACGAGATTGGGCATTTCTTTGTAAAGAAATCTCCATCTTTTAGAGAGGACGGAGCATTGGACTACCTCTCGAAAGGAGAGTTTAGAAAGGATGAGAAAAAGGAGGCTGTCTGGCAGTGTGGACAATCTGTCCAAAGCTACATCCATTGCTGGAATAACACTGACTTAAATTTATCAAGCACTTAGCAACAAAGTTTCCAAAGTACGCGTGCAACCCCGGGAAAAATGGTTCTCTGCTCTACCAACATAAATTTATCTCGCTGTAGAAGGTCGAAAACATACCTGAGAAGTCGAAGAGGTTCAAAAGGAAAGGATGTTTGTTGCTCGCCTTTTATTCAAGGCTAATGTGAATTTTATCTCAACTTCTTGTGTCAATACTTCCAGAAGGAATTGCTTTTATAATAAGAAAGTCTCCTCCTCTCCTTCACATACAACACATTAAATAGCAATTGTTAACATGAATCTATTCTAGCACAGGCGACTCGCGGCTGGAAAAAGCTGAAAGGTATCGGCTACTGAAACGCCATGCTAGTTGAAACGACACCCAGTTTTCACTACATTCAGCTATCACACTGCGGTAGTTAACACTGTGTTCAATTACAAATGCTTGCAATGCAAAGTTTTATACATATTAATTTTTTTTAATCAATTAACCTGTTAATCAATGGTTAGAGAAGTAATTTTTTAATCATATAAAGTAAATGTGAAAAAGTAAATAAGGTAATTTTTTAATTTTTCAATGGTTAGTCATAAGAATAGAATTTTAGATTAAAAGGTGATTAATTGTGCCCATTATCAATAGGTGTACGCCTTTCAGCGTAACTATATATAAAAAAGAGTATGGAAGAGGATTTGGACGTCGGTAAAAATATGATAATTTAGGGTAATTTCTTGAACTTTCATCTAAAAGGGGGTTTAGAGATTGATAGAAATGAGGAGTTGTTATTACATAAGGATGGTATTATTACCCATATTTTGGTTTGAATTTTTGGAAGATGACGTGTAGACTTAGTATGAGTTAATATGCATTTTTATAGAGTGGTTCTTATCTATTAGAAGTCATCATAAATAGAATAAGTGGACAAACTCATCTATTTTTCCATGGGATTTGTTGCTTAAATTTGGTAGGAATTTTTCCTTGACTTATAGTTAAATTTTTCAATTTGTCCACCTTTTAAGTCAATTCATATTAAACCATTAAAAGCCATCATAAACCACTAAATAAATTTATAATATTTTTTTTTGCACTTATTCCCTACCATTAATCACAAAATTGGTTTAAGTTAATAAGTGGACATTAATCACAAATTCTATTTAAGCTAATAAGTGGACAAAGTCAACCTCCTTTTTTCTTGCTAGGTAATATCTCAGAGGAAACTTCAAGTACTTCCCCACTTAGTGGATGGTAAACAGGGTAAACCGTGGACCCTCATGTCCAAGGGAGACTTAACTCCAAGAACCAGTGAAGTAATATCTCCCAAGAAACCCCATGTACTTCCCCACTTAGTGGATGGTCATGTCCATGAAAGGCCTAACCCCAAGAACAGGTAATATCCTCTAGGGATAGAGGTCAAGTCAACTTCCTTCCTACCTAAATTCTTACCCAAATCTAGTTATAGGAAGCAATTTAACTTCTTCACTTAAGTCACTCCCACAAATTTATCTTTAGAAGGTTTTTTCTTGCCTATAGTATTAGTATTAGTATGATATTTTTAGGAAAAGGATAAATTGTGAAAAGTATCTCTCTCCTTGGTGGAAGCAAACAAATGTAATGAATTTTCCCAATGTTTTGGAATATTTTTTAGAGGCTAAAATAGTTTATTTTACAAAGAAGAGAAAAGTTTGAGAGCCTAATAATTTGAATCCTAGTTTTATGACAAGGACTTGGGAAGGTGATGGTTGGTATGTCTTACCTACACTTCACTAGGTCTGTCACCTGCTTCTTGGTTATGCATAGCTTATTCCTAAGCTTCTTCTTGTGGGATGTGCAATATGTGTATGGAACCTCTATTTTGCATAATTGGTGGCTTTAGTATAGAATGTAGAGATCATGCATGTTCCCTTCAATGAGATCTACTTCATCATGGGTGAAGCTTCTTCATGTGAGCTTTGTAATTTTACCATGTAATGTAGAGATTCAACACTTTGCCTAAAACTTGAAAGGGTTTTGTGAGTGCTTGAGTGTAGGCTATCATCATGATTTTTAGTTATCGACAACTATGAATTCCTTGAATATTTTACTATTATGTGTGCATTTGTCATTAAGAGGAAGGGATTTTGAGGGATTTTCGTAGTTCTTTTTACATGTTGCAAGATAACAAGACTCTTAAAATCTTATGATTACCTTTAAGGTTTTTTATAGTTTAATGAGAATCTATTGGTATTCTTAGGTTTGTGATGAATTATGATGGATTCTTCCTCTCAAAATTCCATTTGTATGTATATCCAATATAGACAGTCCATAAACTGCATAGAATACACCCAGACCAATCAAGACAAAGAAGATTGAAGAGGTTCAGGATATAGACAATACTTCAGTAAAGACTGTGTCCATCTCGCCAAAGCAAGGAGGTAATGGAGAAAAGGTATATGGCACAAAGGTCAAGCAAAAGAAAGGCGAGGTTACACCACCTCGAGAGGAGGAGGACCCCTTGAAGAAAAGAAAGGTTTCCCCCCCCAAGCCTTTGTCCCGGAAGAAAGTAAAATTGACCATGACCAAATTCTAGACTGTCCTCACCGCAGATGACTTCAATTTCATTGTAGCCTCCCTGAATGATGCTTTGATGGAGATAGCATTGAAGCAAGAGGCTAAGAAAGAGATGGTGTTCAATAGAATTAAGGATGAGCTCCAAGGGGTGCAGCAGGAATTACAGTACGATCATGTAGTCTCCACTATGGCTTTGTCACTAGGAACACCAGAACTAGGAGATGAGCCTTCGAAGAGATCAGGAAGAGATAGAGCAAGCCACCCAAGATTTAGCACAAGTATAGGGAGACCGTGTAGAAAAATGCAACACTGCAGAATGAGACAAGCTTTCTCTACAAGCGAAGTGGGATGAAGAAAAAACACAGTTACAACAAAGTAAGGAACAGTTGCTCATCGAGCGACTCGAAGTAAAGGAAATGGTTCACATAGCACTTCTCTCTATGACAGTCATAGAAGTAAAGGCCGAAGAGTGAGTTACACAGTAGGTGGCACAACTTGAAGAAGTAATCCAACAACTCGAGCAGTACATCGCAGATTTGGAACTCCATACTGTGTCCGGAACCCCTCAAGATGTAAGAGACCTAAGGGAAGCAACTGCCCATAGCGCATTTAACAAATTAAAAGCTATTTCCTTGGAATTCAAGAAGATGAGTAACTGGAGCACCCAAACATACGAGAACTTCACAGAGAATCCATAGTGATAAGAATTAGAGTCGCAACTCAAGGAAGCAAAGCAGCACACAAACACACTATAGGCGCAGCTAATGGGGTTGTCAGCCATAGAAAGAATGAAGTGGTCTTAAGAGAAACACACTTCCCAACAACAAATCCATATGATTCAAAGCAGAGTGATGGAAGTTACTCAACGACTTCAACCAGTACAAGATCAGGTGTGCCAATTATTCACAGAGGTTGAAAGTTGAGGAGAAGAGTTAGAACAGGTTGTCATTGCAGTAGAATAATGCCAAGAAGGGCCCATGAACGACGTAGTGATTCAGGATTTCATCGAGCAAGAGGTTGTATAACAACAGTAGGTCGAAGTAGCTTGATCCAAGATCGAGGCGTTCGAGGCAGAACTAGTCAGACCAGAGTGACTCGGGATGAGTCACAAGTGAGTGTTGGGGGCCTGTTGACCCTTTACCAAGTTTTTGGATATTCTTGTTCATGGACCTATTTTGCATTTCGACAGCCTATCGAAGGAGGAGTGCAATATGGAGTGGGGATCACGGGATCTCGACCCACTTTTGGGTCCTTTTTGGGTTTTTGGGAATATGTAATGGGATTGGGATGTCGGCCCATGAGTTTTACCCATTCTTAGGCCTACTTTGTAATGTATAAATAGACATCTAAGCATCTATAGGCATAGATCAACATCTATGTGATGTGTGCTAAGTGCAAGTAAGGTTTGTAAGTACTTTGTGCATGATTGTAAGAGACTTGCAGAGTTAAGTGCAAGTGGTTGTAACAAACGGTGGAAGACTGTGTGTTGTAATGAAAGGAAGAAGGATCTAGTGAGCTGCGCAAATCTTATGTCCTATGCAGAGTAGGGTTTTGATGGATTTGTTCTTATAACTGATTGACTAAATAAAATAAAGAAGAAGAGTTGGTGACGTAGCCCTAGGGTGGGGGAGAACCACGTAAACACTGTGTTGTTATGATTTGTGCTTGTTCTGATGCATTTATATGTTATTTTCTAACTACTTAGTGCTAATGATGTGTAGACTGTTAGATCTGATATATATGAATATGCTCAGTGCTTGATATACCATATATGATCTATTTTACCTATGCTAAGTGCTTGAATACGCTAGATCATTGTAAATGTTGCGAAGCTCTTTTTTATCAGCGAAGTGGTTATTGATTGAATATTGTGGAACTGACGGTGCTAAGTGCTTTATTAAGTATTGTAATCATAGATCTGTGTCTCAACTAAGGTTGAAGATACTTGATTCTTGCAACCACCCCTTCCTCTACCTCGGGTGAGACTTCATCTGCTTCACAGGTGTTGTCGAAAGGGTCGGTAGTTAGGGTTGTTTTGGTGCATTGTTGTATCGTTGAACCCCAGATCTTCCCCTGTGCCAATAGACAGCTACGACATCGAATTGTCGATCAGGTCTAAGTCTATTTGGAAAATTATAGTTCACACCCAGCTACCTAGGACGAGGCATATGATATGCATCATCAGTTTCCCTTTGTTGATAGCTAGACATTTAGATATTGTTAGATACTTTATTTTTTCATTTGTATACCATGAAACTTCGGGACAAAGTTTAAAACAAGAGGGGGTGTATGTAACATCTCGCTCTTGCGCACACCCCATGTGACTTATTCTTATGGACACTTCTGTGCAAGTGATCCGGTTCACTATATGATTGATTGATTCGATTATGGAGCATGATGATGTTTTTCAATTTGATGATATGTTTATTTATGATTACATCCATGTGCTTTGGGACAAAAAGGCTTGGGTTCTGTTGCGCAATAGGTTACATGGACACATGTTCTCTTAGTTTTGGTTTATTTCTGGCACGCATGAAATATTTTGCATGAATGATAGTTTAGACGTTTAGTTTGGTTTATTTAGTTAATTTTGAATGATGGTTATTAAACTCGGTTATCTCTTGCGTGCTTGAAAATTTAAGGTATTATATGAAGTGTTGATTAAGGTTTATATTTCTCTGCTTGTGCATGCTGGAAGGTCAATATAATGATTGGTTGTTGGTTATTTACTCTTGCGCCACTAACTATGAAAATTTATGATTGCTTAGAATTTGTTACTCCTTGCACCTTGAATATAGATAAGATGATTTCTTTATACCTTATCTTATGTCATCTCATGATTGATTAGTTATTAAAATTCTCTTGTGAATTGGGATTTTGTGATGTGCGAATGGTTATTGGAACAATATGCGTTATTGAGTATAGTTGATGTTGTTGATTTAGCATAGCTAGTTTGGACTGGATTATGTTAGTGGGATGTAGACACCTCGTTGTTCCTGAGAAAATTCGCCAGGCTTGAGACCTTAAATGGTAAAAATTGATGGGAACCTGGGCTTGAGAATTCCTTATGTGTCTTGGAGGTCCTAACCATTGTAGGGTGGGATGGGCGGGTAGGCATTTATATTCTTTATCGGAGTAATGCTCGTAATTTTGCTTCCAGCTTCTTGATTTGTTATTATGCTATTTTTTTAATGTTTATTTGTAGCGTGAAATTCATTCATTGTGATATCTTCAAGTTGTGTCGCTACGACTTATTGTCAATGTTATTTACCTTTGGTTTAAAAATAAAAAGAGAGAAAAATTTTACCTGTTGTATGTCGTGTGTGTCATAACGGTCGGGGTCATTACAGTTGCACTGACCACGTGAATAGCACCTGAAAGGCCCCTATAATTTTAATCCCCCCCGATGATTGAATGTTGCATTCATTTATTCAAGCTTTGGACTCGATCTCCAATCTGTCATTCACTACATTTTCATCTAGGTGATGGAGGAATGAATTTGGCCATCACCTCTGCGCTTGTGTGACCCTCGACTTTGGCTTCCTTATCATGTTATCTCTCCTTGGCTAGACCATCATTCCTCCTCACTTCTTGTTGAACAAAAATCTAGTTCACAACTCCCTCTGGTGGCTCATCTGGTGGCTCTCTTCTCCCTCGTTCGTTTTCTTTGCCTTACCAGCCTCTGTTGCACTTCCTTCCTCTCCACTCTTCTTGGCTATGCTTGGAATTCATGGGAAACCAAAATGAGGCCCCGTATGGTATCAAAACCAAGCATGTATGGTCAATCGACCCCCTCCTGTCATTTCTCCATCACCTAGATCCTTTCCCTCCTCATCTTCCTAGTCCTCTCTAGGTCTGGATAGCCTTCTGCCACTGTAATCACCTAGGTCTTTTCCTGTGGAATGGTTTACCTACACAATAATTCTTTGGGCTTTGCTCCTAGCCCAATCCAATATTTGGCTTCTTCTTTACAACCAACCACGTTCCCCCCGACGCAATCACTTGCGTGTTCCATCACATTGCCACCACCCTCCATCCTTGCCCCTTTGGAGGAACCCTCATATTCCTTTGAAGAGCCTCCGGTCCAACTTCATACATGCACAGATTTCAGTTCATGCTCAAGGATTCGTGACTGAGTGGCGATATTACACGACCTGATTTGTTTTGTTAGAAACGATGTGGAGGACCTGTGCTTTTAGCTGGAAAACATGGAAAAGTGAGGGGAAAGAATTGAATTTCTTCTCACAACCTTGCCATCTCTTTTCACTCTCTAGAACTGGCAACCTGTGCTCTATAAACTTCAGTAGCGATCCTTGCTCCATGTATCTAGGTGGCGACAAAGAGTGACGTGGAAAAAAGTGACCAGTAGGCCACATGAGGGATGACATGAGCACATGTGTCAGCTCACATGCTTGGTTTTGTTAATTATGTTTTTTTCTCGAAGATTTCTTCTTGGACCGTATATGGTGCCTTGCACAGTATTTCGGTTTTGATTTTCCAGAGTTAGTCCATTTTGGTCATTTAGTTTTCATGACAAACTCAACTAAATTAGTTTCCCTACAAGGAAATTCAGTTCATGTAGTTTAATTTTGTTGATCTTTTTAATGAGAGACAGGTTAAATTGGTTTCCCTACGATGCAATTTATCGCAAATAAAACCTTTTCATGTCAGATGATACTATAATTATTATTTTTGAAAGGTAATATATAGATACTTACTTAAAAACAAAGTTACAAATTCTAATGTGATTAAATTAATTTGTTGTTAAAAATTGAATAGATGAGCTTTAGCTATATTTTCTTAAAAGGAGTGTTGTTGAGAATCCTCTTTAAAAATCACTAATGTTTTGCAATTTTAAAAAACTTGTTTTATTAAATATTAATTTTAAATCCCATAGAGATATTTTGTAACTATATACATAATTCAATAGGATAATAATCCAAATATTTCTTGGTTCACTACAATACGGAGAGGGCAATGTGATTCACACATATAATATTATATATTGTCATCTTAAGCTTTGTGTTTGTATCATGAATCCAATCTATATCTTCAATTCAATTTTGTCAGTTGTTGAATAATATGTTTTCAATTCAATCTTGTTAGTTGTTGAATAATATGTTTTATTATTGTTTCTCATAAAACTATGCACCTAAAGAATAGGTACTTTAATGTATTAAATGGAATATACAATTGACATTGAGAGTTAATAACAAGAAGTTGCATCTTTATGTCAAGACGAGTAGGATATTGAGGTTGGGGTGAAGGAAAAGGATCTTTCATGGAGGTTTAGGGTTTTTGACAGCTTAGGGATGGGATAGATTATAATGGGGTAGATTATGTCGACTATACTCTAGATCTAATATAAGGGTGATATATTATAGACATCTCCTTATGAGTCCCTGCCCGCAACAAGGGACTATAGCTTTCACCCATAAGTCGAACGGGTATTATTTAGTGTATTTTGATTAATTAATAGATGCATTTTAGTATATTGAATCTTTACTTTTTCTTAAATCAATTATTTATTAAAATTTATTTAAAAAAATAAATTGAATTTTTCAATTTTTTGACTTGAATTTATGTATGATCTTTTAAATTTGTCGAATTATTTATTAAAATATATTTAAAAAAAATAAAAATAAAATTTGAATTTTTAAATTTTTTAACTTGAATTTTATGATTGGCTTATAAATGTTTATGATTGTTTTATAAGTGATGATGGTTGTTTATGATTGGCTTTGTCTAATTATTTATTAAAATTTATTTTAAAAAAAATAAAAAACATTTTTTGAATTTTTAAATTTGTTGACTTGAATTTATGATTGACTTATGAATGGTGATGGGACTTAATAACCCGTGTTCAGCTCTTAAATGAATTATTTATTAAAATTTATTAAAAAAAAAAATTGAATTTTTCAATTTTTAACTTGAATTTATGTATGATCTTTTAAATTTGTCCAATTATTTATTAAAATTTATTTTAAAAAAATAAAATTAAAATTTGAATTTTTTAATTTTTTAACTTGAATTTTATAATTGGCTTATAAATATTTATGATTGTTTTATAAGTGATGATGGTTGTTTATGATTGGCTTTGTCTAATTATTTATTAAAATTTATTTTAAAAAAAATAAAAACATTTTTTAATTTTTAAATTTGTTGACTTGAATTTATGATTGACTTATGAATGGTTATGGGACTTAATAGGCCGTGTTCAGTTTTTTTTAAGATTTTTTTGAAAAAAATAAATCATTTAAGTAATATAAATTCCTTATTTGCCAAGGCTCTGACAATACTTAGCCTTTGTAGTCCGTGAATGAAGTTGCCGCCTCAAGCCACCACTTCATAGACTTATTACATTTGTTCAGCTGCATGTAGGATTTGGCAAGTATGGTGCATGCTTTCGTGGAAACGACAGAGCCTTTCTCCATGGCAGCCCTGCAGGCATAATTTTATCCATTAACTAAGGACCTGAATTTACCCCAGCGTATCAGCTCAAAAGACCTGAATCTATCCCTGCGGATCGGCTCAAAAGCTCAACCACTGGAATTAGCAGCTATGGCTGCCCCTCAAAAGCTCAACAACCACTGGAATTAGCAGCTATGGCTGCCCATGCAGATCAACTCAAATCTCAACAATTACTGGAATTAGTAGCTATGCCTTCCAAGGCCATTGACAATAACTCCTACAGGATAAACTGAGGACAAAACCTCAAAAGCTCAACAATCTGCTCCTACGGATCAGCTCAAAAGCTCAACAACTAAAGAGATATATTGTTTCAATCATTTCCTTCAAGGTTTGTATGAAAATATTTTCATTGTAATCAAAATGTGTACTGAAAAATACCTGTTTAGAAACCCCGCTGGCTGCTTAGTATTCCAGGGTTTTCCCTCGTGCGTTCTGTTAGGCAAATCCGAGTATAAGCTGTAATCGATACAGGCAATGATAGTAAGGCTTATATGTTAAGCAATAAGACTGATTTAATATTTTTTTTAATATGGTTGAAAATGAGCATAATATGGCGTATACTTATTGATAATGAGTATAATTAATCACTTTTTAATTTAAAATTGTTATAATTAAAGATGTGTTTGTATATTTTTAATCATTCTTTCAAATGTGATTTCTTATTTATAATTTGTAATTTTTAATGCATTCATTAACCTCTTTACCTTTTAACATTTACTTAATCATATTAAAGAATTACTATAACATTATATAATTGCCACATTTAAATGATTAAATTTTAAATTTAGTAGGCTGACTATGCTGACTGTAAAAGCTCATTTTCTAATTATAGGTTTCATTTTCTATCCACGCCTACGTCAACCACTGTTTTGAGTGGCTGTGCTAATTACTGTCCTAAAACCATGCAGGTCGTTCCTATTTGACCCGAAGTTTAAAACACCTCACGAACCCTCGAACCTGAGACGGAGACAGGAGAACCCGGGACGGAGACAACACACCTCCATGTGTGGTATTAGAGGGCTTGCCTTACTAAAAGAGAGGAAAAAGGATCAAATGCAAAGTTTCAGTCAGGTATATTTCTTTGTACTGGCTTCCCCAACACTCACCTGAAAAAGTGGTATATATAGTTCCAGGTCTAGCC
>ML778473.1:450834-474944 GCA_009831015.1 Picea engelmannii
GCTGTGAGGATCGAGTTGCTCTCCCGACTGTGTGAAGAGACTTACTGCTGTAGCTCTGATACCATGATAAATTGTGAAGGACAGAGAAATGCAGAGAGAAAAGAATAGTATATTCAAATGTATGAAGAAGTACAGAACAGAACAGAAGAGATTCAGAAGTGCTCCTAACAATAGGAAATAGTTGAGCTTATATATGCTCAAAGCAAGACAGAAATAGAAAGTACAACTGTCCAGTACAGCTGGCAGTGTACGGTTATACTGTTGAGGGTACAATATATTTAACAATGAGAACGGCCGGCGTTGAAGTACAGGGGAGGAAAAAATCGACCCCTGGAACATGAAATTTTCACATGCTAGAGGAAAACATCGACCACTGGAACATGAAATTTTCACATACCACTACAATTTTTTATTTATTACACTTTTTGTAAATGTTTTAATTATCTAGATCTTTTGATTATCTAGCTCTTTTGATAATGGGCTAATGCGTTTGACAAGGCATTTTGCACAGCTTACAATTTGCAAACTACAATTCATCGTGAGGCAGGGACTAGCTGCAACGCAGCTTACATTTGTTTATTTGTGAAATACTTTTCCTAGACATCCCTTTATGAGTCCCTGCTTTTAGGATAGAGATACTGTAATCGATTCGCCGATTTTAAATTAGTCTGGCACTTATTTCAAAACCTTTTATCCTAAAGTTTTTGTAAACATTTCATATGCAGTTATTTTAAAACGTTTTAGCATAAAGGTTTGATAATCATCAATTTTTTTCAGGAGTATTTTAATTTTTATGGTAAGTTTTAACTTGAAGGTCATATTTGACCTCTTCCTGAGGCACAACTTCACAAAAATTTAGTTTGAGGTATACATTCGGTGATAATTTTCAGGGATATCAAGTAATGTTAGAAATAAATCTAGAACTACTTCCTAACATTCTCAGTTTGCCCACATAAATTATTTTTTGGTCTTTTAATATTACTTATGTCCAACAACCACATGTTGTCGTTTCCATAAGCTCTATGCTGTCAACTCCATAAGGCTCGTTGTCAACTCCATAAGCTCAATATTATTGAGCTTCCACCTACACAACCATGCACCTACACGGCCATGTAAACCTTGGTGTTCTAAAATAAACTATGACAAGCAAGAAGGTTTTTACTATCCCATTATCCCATTAGCTGTTCAAAAAATTTGAAAGACCACTTGCACTACACTGAAACTGGAAGGAGAGGACAACAGACTCTACACTGAACTAACCCTACACTGAACTCGAAGGAGAGGATAACAAACAAGAGGTGAGGCTTTAATGGAGGCTTTAATCAATCTTAATCATTCTAAATCAGAAATTATTTTTTAATCATTCTAAATCACAAATTCTTTTAATCGATGAATTTCAAACTTCAATTTATATGAATATGTAATGCTTTGCATTTTGCAATTTCCATGTTAATATCTATGGATTCTGATTTTTTTTTAATAAATTGACAAAAGTGCCTATATTGATAGATACATTCTATGAATTTGGAGAACAAACATTCATGCAATTTGGCCTATATTGACAGATGCATTCTATATATATTGGCAGATGCATTCTATGAATTATTATGAAGGCAAATTGGCATAGGAGGATTTGAACATTCAGAGACTTCAAACAGACATACGGAAACACTACTACACTTTGCTACACTAATTGCAAAAAGTGAAAAGCGCAAGACTGTCTAGTGCAACAACAAGAGGATTCATACCCTCTGGGGAAATTGATGATCTTCTGCTACCACAAATACCACATGTGCTTTTAATAAACGGAATTCCAACTCCATCTCCCACTTTGACAGAATTATTGGACAGATCAGTGTCGAAGAATCGACATTGTGAGTCTTCTTCTACATCGTGGCATAAATTAGAACAGTGAAGTAGCAATTAAGTAACTGATTATCTGCTTTAAAGATTTGAAGTTGTACTACTGTAGTTTAAAGAGGCGCCCCTATAAAATTATGTTTGTGAGTATTTGGCATCTTGAAAATCCAATTAATTGAATATATATGTGCGTGTAACGTAATTAATTATGTTGAAAGGCGTACACCTATTGACAATGGACACAATTAATGATATTTTAACCTTATTTAACCTTAAACCCTAATCTGATGGCTATGCATTGAAGATGCTGGCATATTCTTAGTCGTCCTTCAAAATCAATGGGTCAGATTTACTGTTCATAACTTTCTTTCATTTATCAAGGCATCCGTTAACATGTTTACTTTTTAACATTTACCTAATCACATTAAAAAAATACTGTAAGGATATGTAATTGCCACGTTTAAATGATTAAGTAGGATTAAACCGTGCAGCCAAATGTTTCATATTACCACAAACAGATTACACATTATCACAACGTTTTATATTAAGGGAACGCATTGTCAGCTGACTGTGCTAGTTAATTACCTATGAGTAAAGTGCAAAAACCGTCTAAGCAGTCCTCCTTCCTCGGGCTACCCATTCCAAGAGCCTCTTGCCTGACTTCATTGTAGAAGTTCCATTTTTCTAGTGCAACCCTCGGCTTGTTGATCTTCATTCCAAGGTATCCCACAATAGATTCATACTTGTAACCTCTCTTCTCCTCCACATAAAGCCCGACAAAACACACCACGTCTGTAATGATAATAGTAATGCAAAACACATATAAAGTTAACATCTTCTGCATGCATGCCTGTGGATTTCTAAAGCTCCTCCAAAACAAATCGTGAGAAACAAATATGAATATGAATACAAGCGCCTACACCAATGAGGTTTGAACACAAACAAATGATGAAATGGACAGTCGGTGCATATAGGAAAATCACCACCATTAGTGTGTATTGTTGTATAGCATAAGTTACAGCCGCCTCATCTCTTACAGGCGGGTTGGCTCCTACCTTGACCGTAAAGGGGGGGGAATCTAGCTCGACTAAAGACCCTGGCTCTCCTCATTATTTTGATTTCTTGTCGTGGCCGCCTCTGAATCTATCAAAAATGATCATTTTGTGCCCTCCATTCACGATATACAATGATTCATTTAGGAGAGTTTCTATTCTCGACACCGCTCTTTGTATATACATATTGTTCTTTTAGTTTCAGACAATCTTGAGGGGTGGGTGAGCCAACTTTAATATGCAGCGAATTGGGTTGTTTCATTTCACCAAGTAGATTTCCCAGTATTTAGAAATGAGAAAATATTTTTCTCTTTCTTTGTTATTCAGACTAGCCAGGTACCTAAAGAACACCTGTTCTCAGTTTGAAATGAGACTTGTCAACGATTTGCATGAAAAACACGTACGTGGCTATACTTGATTTTTTTTTAATATAGATTTTTTTTTCATTTAATTATATTTTTCATCGTAAACATAATTTCCAAAATGTCAGTTTAGTTTTGTAACTTATTATGTATGATGTTAGGGACTGATTGAACAATGGTTATACTGATAACTTGAACTAGAATTGACAACCATCCTGAGCGGGTTTGGGATGTATAGCATTTCAAAGTAAATAAACATTGAAAAGCTGTCAAAAAGACGGGAAACCACCAATTGAGTCAATGTCCATGCAGACTTCCCATCATCATATTTGTTGGTTGTTGCATATAGGCAGTCCCACATCGGCTAGAATGGAATGTGCCAAGAAATAATAAGAGAGTTAGAGAATAAGATACATGCACTTCAGCTGAGAGATACTTAGTATGATATACAAAGTATAATCACATCTCTTCATATACAAGTCTCTGTACACTAAAGGATTAGCAGAAATAAAGGAAGTGAGCCACAGATGGTTCATCAACATCCCGTTCAACCTCAACAAAGCAACAATCCACGCACTCACTATAACATCAGATTGTTTATTGCACTCATGCATGGAGAAGCAGGTGCACCTATGAACCACATATATATTCAAATTAACACGTCTCTATGGCTATATAATATGAATATTATTTTTACTGGAGACTAACAATGGTTTTTTTTTTTTTTTCATGGATGGCTAGGTAGATATGGTTGTTCATGGCTAGGTAGAGCCGATATTAACAAGTAGAGATATGTGATATATTGCATGTGAAAATGTGGATATAAATTTATGTTGGTGATGGAACTTTAACTCGAACATTTACTCGACGCTTCCTGCCTTTTGGGCATGGACTTGTTGCTCAACAACCAATCTTGTTAGAAGTTTAAGTTGTATTATTAGTAATATAATGACATACTCTTCGTTGGAAAATTCTCAATTATTTTTAATATATAGTAGGCTTGTCATATCTACTATGTCTCTTTATAGGAATCCAATTAAAATTCACTTTGACATTTTAGAAAGGCTTTTGAGGTCATTCCTTCGGAAAAAATATGGCAGTGAGAGGGGATACCCATGATAGCTTAGCATATTTGTATTTTCCCAAAATCAAATGGTGGTTTAGGTTGATTAATGTTTTTAGAATTTATGGAAAATTCTAGTTGTTAAGAGCTTGTCATATCTACTATGTCTCTTTATAGGATTTCAAATAGAATTCACTTTCACATTTTAGAAAGGCTTTTGAGTTCATTCTCGAAGTCTTAGACATTGACTGGCATGGTCGACACTATAAAAAAAAATAGACTACAGTGGGATTCCCTTCAGATGAAATTGGTTTCATTGCACAGGACATCTCTCGAGAGACGACAAAGGGAAATTGACAGAGGACAAGTCAGAAGACACAGTACTTTAGGAAGACCCAGCAGAATATATGATGGAAGTAGATTCACAAGGCACTGTCCCTAATCTTAGTCCACCTTGCTCAGACTCGCCTTTGGAGAATGTGGACACTCTTTCGGGTAAGATACACTTCCTTTTCCCTTCTCTTTACTCTTCTTTAACCTTGTGGGAAAAAAAAACCTTGGATTCCTCAGATTGCTTGCCTCGTCCATCCTCCCATGATCCTTTTCCTAAGAGAGGAGGAAATGACCTGTTTCCTACTACTAAGTCTAATATCCCCATTTATTGAGAAGTGACAAACTTTACAGTGCTGAAGACTGATACTTTTGACCCTCACACTCTTCCTACCTCATTTCCCACTAGCTCTGCGGGAGATCCTACCTCATTTCCCACTAGCTCTACGGTGTCTCCATTTTTTGTTTCCTTAGCATCAAGGTCGATCCCTCCTCACCCTTCAATCTTGGTTTCCCATTTACTTCCAAACTCTCCCCTGAACTTTCCACTTCTCCCAGTTTCTCCCTCCACCTTCCCATAGATCGAGGCTCCCGAGACTATTATTCTACCTGGTTTTAGGGAACCAGAGGAAGATCCTTCTGAACTCAAACACATTCTTGACTCCTTGTTATCCACTGGTCAGGAGTTCAAATAAACTTCCCTACTTACAACTTACTTGGGAAAGAGAATCCTTGAGCCCTTGGGTGCTTCAGAGGCTTCATGTTCAAAGAACAAGTCGGGCGGAGGAAAAAAAATATTTGCTTGGTCGAGGGGCATCACGCTAGAAATTTCATCTATCAAAACTAGAAGTAGCCAGAAAAAGATCTCATGGTAAAATGAATAGACCTCTGAGATTTCTACTTCTTCTACAGATATTGGGCCTCTTACAGCATTGAAAGACTTGGTGAGGGAAAAGTAATGTTACTGCTCTCTCTGAATATTAGAGGGATAGGGGGCACTCTCATAGTTTCCTCCTTTCATCATTTGATGGAGAAAATGAGCCTCAAAATTATTTTCCTTCAACAAACTCTAGCTCTAGCCTAGAAAGATAGGGATTTATTCCTTGGTTTTCGCCCTTCATGGGACATTTGTTCAGTAAACGCAGTAGGCACCTTTGGGGGCCTCCTTGTAGATTTGGATCCAAGTTCACTTGATATAACCCCCTTTCTTTCTATGGGGGGCATTTTGCTAACAGGTTTCATCATAGTAGATAAGCGGGAACTAACTTTACTTAATGTCTATGGCCCTTGCACAACCAGGAAATCCTTCTGGACAAATGTAAATATATAGTTTTATCTTGTCTGCCAATAATTTGATTATGGTTGGTGACTTTAATATCATTCTTGATTCAGATGAGGCTTGGGGAGTGACTCCTTCCGCTTTTATTGATGTTTTTTTTAAATATTTATTTGCTTCCAAAAATCTCATAGACATCAAACCTCCCAAGCTCGTTCCCACTTGGCGCAATGGGTGCTTAGGACAGAACGTGATCTCCAGGAGGCTTGACAGATTTATGGTCTCAAAAGAACTACTTTCTACAATCAGTCACTAAAGAACTTGGGATGAATCTCCCTTCTTTTCAGATCATTCTCCCATCTCCTTTCAGTTGGACTTGCCACTGAAACACAAAAACTATCCTTTTAAATTCAATGGGCATTGGCTCAAAGATAAAGGTTTTTTAGACATTGTAAAAAAAGTCTAGAATGATACTAGATTCATTACAGAACTCAATGCACAAAGGAAATTAGTCTGGAAACTACAAGTATTGAAACAACACACAAAGATTTGGTGTAAAGATACAAAAAAGGATAAAGACAAGATGATATTTCTAGAAACCGAAATCAAAATTCTCACTACCAAAATTTTGGGGGAACCAAACAATCAAGTTATTGAAACCAGTTTGAGACACCTAGAATTGCAAATAAACACTTTACCTCACCAAGAAGAAGAAAAGTGGCGACTGTGTAGCAGAGCTCTCTGGATGGCTAGCAAGGATCACAACACTAAATTTTTTCATAATGTGGCCTCCAAAAACAGAAATAAAAATTTCATTTGGGACATCAAAGGTGGAAACAACTTGTTGATTAATGATCAAGCTTTATTAAAGAAAGAAGCAGCCTCTTTTTATAATTTTGTTTACAAAGCTTCTATCTCTTCATATACAGTTGAACTTTGTAAGTTGATTGATCTTTCCCTCAAATGGTCAACGAGGAGGATTCTCGTGCTCTTTACTATCTAGTTACTATTGAAGAACTGAAGTTAGTTTTATTCCATTTCAAAAGGGAAAAGAGCCCGGGTCCAGATGGATGGACTGCTAAATTTTTTATCTTCTTCTTTGACTTGATTGGGGAGGATATTTTAGCATTTGTTGAAGATTCAAGAAGACTGGGAACAATATATGGAGGTATAAATGCTACTTTTTTGACCTTGATACCAAAGGCGAATAAACCTGTTTCCTTTGATGACTATCGTCCTATCTCACTTTACAACCTTGTTATAAGATTATTTCTAAACTCATAGCAAACCGATTGATACCTATACTTTCTGGAAGGATCTCTACTTAACAATTAAGTTTTTTGAAAGGCAGGCACATACAGGATTCCATAGGCATAGCCCATGAGTGTCTACACAGCATAAAAAAATACAAATTGAAAGATATAGTGCTATAGTTGGATCTAAGAAAAGCGTATGATTGTATTGACTGGGATTTCCTCAGATTTATCCTGCACAAAATTAGTTTGGAGCCACAAATGACTAAGTGGATAATGACTTGTGTCACCTCTTCATCATTTGTGGTGCTCATCAATGGGGAGGCTTCATATTTCTTCAAAAGTGGAAGGGGAGTCAGGTAGGGATGTCCTTTATCCCCCCTTCTATTCGTACTGTAGATGGAAGGACTCAACCTATTATTAAAACAAAACTTTTTTGATGGTCTCTTTTTGAGGATTGAGGTATCCAAACTAACCAGAATCTTACATATCCTCTTTGAGGACGACGTACTCATTTTATCCAAGGCGATCCTCTCTGAATGGAAAGTAATTAAAAAACTTATCGTTAGTTTCTGTAAAGCTTTGGGTCTGACTGTCAATCATTTGAAATTGATAGTACATCACGAAGGCATTTCGGATAATGAATTGTCTTCTTACAAAAACATTCTTCCATACACTTTCAACGAACTTTCTTCAGGGTTCCAGTATATTGGCTATTTTTTGAAGACATGGACTCAACATTCTTCCGATTAGAATTGGCTGGTGGTAAGGATGGAAAATAAAATTAACTAATGGAGCAATAGATGTATGTCATTGGGAGGGAGATATATACATTTAAAGTCGGTTCTGGAAGGTCAAAATGTTGTTTTGATGTCCCTAGAAACTCTGCCTCGCTTGATCTTAAATAAACTCAGAATTTTAATGTTTCAATTTTTATGGATAGGTCACTAAGAATCACATCAGTTCCATCTGTGTAGATGGGAGGTCCTCTCCAGAACCAAAAAATAAGAAGGATGGGGTTTTCGTAAACTTCCTCTTTTTAATCTCGCATTGATCATGTCAACTTTGTGGAGAGTTCTAACTCATCCCAGTATCTGGAAACAATTTATAATTGAAAAATATCTACACAACTCCTTGATTATTGACTAGATTAGGCACCACTCACATCAACACTATCCAGCCTCAAAAATATGGACAAGTCTGAGGCGAGCTTTACCAGTCATTAACCATTAGACTAGCTAGTGACCAAGATCTAGTTTACAAGTGAAAGTGCACCAAGATTTTATTTTAGATTTGGGGGATAGAGTGTGAATCTTAGAGGAACTCTTAACCATTTTAAAGCTCATGGGAATTCACTCACTGTCACAAGCATCAACATGTATGAATATTATAACCCACAATGAGATTTGGAAGAGTCTTGGGGACCTCAAACTTGGGATATCTATCATTAGAATTGGGAAATTACACGACTAGATTTGAAAAGGCAGGGGTTACACTCCAACAAGCTAAAAAGGACAAATTACTATGGAATGGAGGCCACTCATCAGGTGAAATCTTGGTTAGAAACTGCTACAAGGATATTTTATCTTTACTTTCCCTACCAAACCTTCACGGATGGAAACTCAAACTTTGGAAGTGGAACATGCAATTAAAGATTATACTCTTCTTCAGGTTGGGAGTGGACCAAAGCATTCTCACATGGGATACCTTATTAAAAAAAGGATGCGTGGGTCCTGGCTTCTGCTACTTTTGCAGAGAATCAACTGAAGATAGCGCGCATCTTTTCATCCATTGCCATTTTACAAAAGGGACCTCGAACTCGTGTATTAATTTTCTGAAATTAAATTTGGAGTGGAAGGGGCAGAATTTAAATGAATGCATGGACAACTGGACACATAACATAGCTGCACCAAAAAAACTGTCAGTACTTATTTTTTGGTTCTTGTGGAAGGAGCACAACAAAAAATTATTCGAAGGTAAACTTCCCTCTTCCAGTGTCATCACTCATAGAACTTTAACTTTGCTCTCCTACACTCAAACAGAACTTAGACCGAGAATTTTAAGATTGTGTCTGATTACTCCTATCCATGGATATTCATTGACCTTCTTCAACACTACATCCATTAATGGGGGAACAACTTGTGGTGTTGGGGAAACCTTAAAAATTCCTAATTTGCCAGAGGTGAGATGGTTCTTCAATTGTGGAAATGGCTCCAATATGAAGGTCAAACTAGTTGGAATCTGGGCAACCTTCATAATGGCAAATGACTTGCATTTACACCATCTTCTCTTATTGGGGGATTCTAAGGTCATTATCGAGTGGCTACAATGGAAAGGAAAACTACATGCCACTAAAATTGAAGGTTGGAAGCGCAGAGTTCGAGACTTGCAGAAAAACTTCCAAGGAACCTACTATCAACATATATACAAGGAAACAAATGAAGAAGTAGATAGACTTTCCAAAAGATCCCTCGAAGCTCCCAAGGGTAATTTGTTTTTTTTCACTTGGATCAATGGAATCGAAGGACCTCAACAAACTATAAATTTCTTTAAAAATATATATATATATATATATCAAAAAAGAGGAAGAACATTGCTGGAAAAGTGTTTTTTGGTCACTATTCCTATTTTAACATCTCCCTTTGGTTTTCAAGTCATTTTCTTACTTTTCAGGTCTGATTCACATCTGCCCAGGGCCCCCTTTTTTCCATTATTCTGAATATAGAGATTTTCTTTTGTGCTACCAACACTTTAGACCCATCATCTCAGGATCCATTTATTGTCGATGTAAAACTGTTTATATATCAATATAATCTTGAGCCATTTATCTTCTAAAAAAAAAAAGAAAAAAACGTATTCATTGAACAAAACAATTCATTAGAAGTTTCCTTACCAAAATCCATCTCCATCAAGACCATGAATAGTTTGTACCAACAATAAACCATTCCCATACTTCACTTATGATGAGAAAATAATAATGTATATAGTTACAAAATTTGCATGCTATAAAATAACTAGCAACATTGCAAAGCTTACTGTGTACATCAAAAGTGAGCATTATCATATGAGATTTCACCAACGCAAAAGAAGAGGAAGCCATAGAAACCCAAATAACATAAAAATCCACAGAAACCCAAATAACATAAAATACTAGCTAAAGTGTTGGGATATTATTAAACTAGAGAATTTTTCCATTCATCTAAATGTATCTTTGTTTTTTATCTTTTCCATTTGAATTAATTTCTCAATTACTAAAATTAGTTTATCGATTTATATTTTTATTTCACATAATAATACAACATAAACATTCTTACAAATTTAATTGGTTCCATCATGTACACTAATATTATATGTATATATTTGAGATTAAGATTCACGAAATGACACTTGAACTAAACATGATTGTAGCTTCATGTCATCCAAGGATCCAACCACAAAGTCAATGGTTAACTTTGTGGCTAACCTTGATATGACTAGAATATACAATCAAGTTAAGGATGACAGAATGATACCTAAAATAAATCATTATTAAGTTTTGGTATCATTCCACCATCCTTAACTTGATTGTAGTCAATGGTCAACTTTGTGGCTAACCTTGAGATGACTAGAATATGCAATCAAGTTAATGATGACCGAATGATACCTAAAATAAATGATTATTAAGTTTTGGTATCATTCGACCATCCTTAACTTGATTGTAGATTGGATTCATCATGAGGTCCAACCACATAGTCAATAGTCGAGTTTGTAGCTAATCCTTAGATAACCCAATTATACAATCATGTTAAGGATAATCTAACATGGTAGAGAAAAGTTGTAATTTATGATAATGATAAAGATGGGACAACCAAACAACTACATAGTGTACCTAAACAACCAAACAACTACTTACTTGAAGGCTAAAGATAAAAGATATATGTATTTTCTACTTTGACCTCTAATAGAAACGTATGGATATATGTATTTTCTACTTTGTCACTGATATCCAAAGAATTTGGAAGGGGGTTGAACGACCTTACCTAAAGCATTGGTGTAGTCATTTGTTTCTTGTCCTATACACTTTCGAAAAAATGTAGAAATATACAGTGTTTAGATGAGGTTTTTGACCTTGTATCAGTTACACTTCAATGGTATTTTTCTTCACATCATCTCACAATCCTTAACTTGATTGTAGTCAATGGTCAACTTTGTGGCTAACCTTGAGATGACTAGAATATACAATCAAGTTAAGGATGACCGAATGATACCTAAAATAAATGATTATTAAGTTTTGGTATCATTCCACCATCCTTAACCTGATTGTAATCAATGGTCAACTTTTTCTCTAACCTTGAGATGACTAGAATATACAATCAAGTTAAGGATGACAGAATGATACATAAAATAAATGATTATTAAGTTTTGGTATCATTCCACCATCCCTAACTTGATTGTAGATTGGAGTCATCATAAGGTCCAATCACTTAGTTAATAGTTGACTTTGTAGTTAATTCTTAGATAACCCAAATATACAATCATGTTAAGGATAATCTAACATGGTAAGTAATTTATGATAATGATAAAGGTGGGAAAACCAAACAACTACACAGTGTACCTAAAAAAACCAAACTACTACTTACTTGAAGGCTAAAGATAAAAGAGGTCAACTCTCTTATTGCAAAGAATTTAATATAATAATTATCCTACATCTTCACTAGAAATATTCATTAAAAACAATTTATTACAACATGACATTCACAACATATTTATTCAATAAAAAAATTCAATAAAAGTTACCTCACCAAAATCCATCTCCATAAAGACCATGATTACTTTGTACCAGCTATAAACCACTCTCATACTTCACTTATGAAGAGAAAATAAAAATCTGTATAGTTGCAAAATATTCATGTTATAAAATAGCTAGCAACATTGTAAAGATTACTATGTACATCAAAAAGAAGGGGCTAGAATGTTGAGATATTATTCATTTGGATTCTTAAATTTATTAAAATTATATTATTTGATAAGGTAAATCGTACTTGTCTTGTTTGCTAATATTTAGTCACATAAATTTGTTACTGTAGAGATTATTGCCAAGTAGAATATGTTTCTATGTGAATAGATTTGTTGAAAGTGAATAGATTTCTTGAATGATTTTAGGAAGTTATTGGATAAGAACTAAATTATCTCTTAATTTTGTGTGTTGTTGAGATATGATTATGATTTAATAATGCGTTTATTTTCAAATAAAAATAATCTATATACACACAAATTGATAATGATAACAATTCTATCTTTATTTAGTTTCTAATACATATAAATATAAACTTAACTAAACAAAAAAATATTAAAAATACCATTCACCAAACTCACATGAATCAAACTGAAAATTGAATCAAGGTCAGCAAAATCTTACTAAATGAATGATTAGACAATCTGTTAATATAACCAACACAAGTAAACCTAATAACTCATAATTTCGTAATATTAACAACAAAAAGAATAAACCTAATAACTCATACTTTATTAATATTAACAACAAAAATCATATTTGTAACCATATTTTCTAACCATTTTCTCTTACCAATCCATTTAAATATCACAATATAATAACCATTTTCCATTCAAATATCACAATATAATAGTTACTAGAGTACATAATCATAAAGGATCTTTGTTCATCAGTTCATAATATGAACAACAAAAATTATATTTGTAACAATATTGTCCAACCATTGTTACTTAGCAGTCCATTTTAGTATCACCAACTGGTGTACATAATCTTGGCATAGTGAAAAGAATGGTCAGATATAAAAGAGAAATTCGCATATCTTTTCAGGTATCTTTCCTTGTACATGAGCTTCCTTCAAATTTGCCCATTTTTCTTTAAACCATTTATTTCGTTTACCTTCAGAATCCTCAGTGAAATTTAAAGTTTTTGAGGTTAGGAGATCTTTGAAGCAGACAGCCCAAGAAACCAATTTCTGTCTCGTCACATTTGTTGATGTGTATTTCTACTGACTGAAGATTAGCTACTAGCGAACTTAAATACGATGGCATTGGATTTCTCGGTAACTCCTCCCTCTACATGCAAAACCTAATACTCAGAAACTAAAATCATTTAAACGTGTATGTATGCTTTGATGTATAACAAATTGAAGGGTTGATTCTTAATACATTCAAGGCTTATGTGGATATATATCGATAATAATAATTAAATACTAATAATAAAAAGAAGAGAATTATTTTCTTACCAAAGAAAAGGATCCCTTGAGGCCAAAATGCTCGAGATTGGGAAGCCTCCCAAGTAGGTTGAGAATAGGAACAGACAGCGGTCGCCTTCCGAAGAGAAACCTAAAACCGATATGAAGCGCCTTCAATGATTTCAAACCTCCCACTATCTGAAGAATCCTGTTTGTCGAACAACCGTATTCTCCTTCACGGCTCGGAGATAAACCCAACCACAAGGCAGTCAAATTATTTCCACGATTCATTTCTATCCCTTTGACAGACGGGGAAAGCTCGTGAAACGACATTTCATTCACTGTCAAGTCCTTTACTTCTCTCCAGTTGCTGATTTTTTTAAGTTTGGGGCACTTCACATTCAAAACTTCGATGCCATGAAGAGACATAATTAAATGTGTAATCTTGACAGTGGAAATGACGGGCCTCCGCAAGCCAACACATTCCTGTAAGTGAAGTTTCAGAAGAAGAGGGCATTGGGAAATAAAGATGGCTAAAGAATCATCTGTCAGTTCGATGGACATGAAGGTGCACAACAAGAGATGATTGAATCCGGCGAATTGGGTTGGAATACGTGTGAGAATATAGTTGAAGAGTTTGAGCTGAGTGAGACGACTACAGGAAAAAAGGGCCTCTGGGACCAGGCTTTCCCTAGTTGCAGAATCTCTGAGAATGAGCTTTTTGACATTCTTTCTGGAAATGCACTGCAACCAATTGGATACGCTTTGGCGGGTAAACTTCCATGGGATTGAATATATGGGAGTGGGATTCCAAGGGGCAGTGTCGTTGGTGAGACTAACGGCCATCAGATCTGACGAATGCGACTGCAATATGTTGGTGTAGAAAATTTTGGGATTCAATGCAACAAATATAGGTTGGTGAGCCAATTCGTAACAAGTGTAAATGTAATGTACATTTAGGCTAGTGTTAGAGCAGAAAATTTTGAGATTCAACGCAAAAAATGAGTAAAATGGGCGAAAGGAAGTAGCGCGTGCCACAGAATGAGGAGAAAATAGTGCGCAAGAAGGAAAATGAAGCAAGACGCTAGGAAATAAGGAAGGCTAGTGCAGAGTCAAAGTAAGGAGGGGTTGCATCAAAGACAAACCACGTGAAAGACAATTAGAAAGTGGATAAGTTGACTCCACTTAGAATTAGGTTTTTTGAGTCATAATGTAAGGGGTTTTACCTACCTTTTTGTATAAATAGAGGATGTATGAGATAGTTAGAGACATTTTAGATCTTATCTTGGAGTATCACTTTTGCATGAGTGAAGTACTTTAGCATCTTTTGAGTCTGAGTCAAAGTATTTGTGTTGTTGAGAGCTGTGGAGCTTAGATAAAGTTAGTTTTGGAATGTAATTTAGGGTCACAATGTAATGTGTGCGGCATTATTTTGATGAAGAATAAGAAATAATGTTGAAGATCTTTGTTGATGTAGGCCCGGAGGGGTGAACTATGGTAAAATGGTGTCTTTATGTGTATTGTGTTTCTTTTGTATACTTATGGTGAATGAATGGTTATATGAATGCATTTGTTAGGGTTTATTTACAATGCACACTAGAATAATGATGTAGAATAGATGTTAATGAATGTATAAAATAGTAGATTTGAAGAATGTTATGGTAATGTAAAAGTAGAAGAAGAAGTAAAATGACCATCCCCAATCCCTTCCACGACTGCATACATCTGCAACCTACAATCAACCATAAGCCATATCATGTGAGATTATGTTGTGCACTCTCTGCACGGTGTAGTAGCTTTCTGGTTTACCAAAAGGGCAAATGGTGAAAATGGTTTTGTTGAAGAACTAAGGTAGAACCCAAGTCAACCCATACATCCAAAAAATGGTTTCTTTGCTGACTGGAACTCATAAAAACAACATCAAAGAGATATGGTGAGAAGGTAAATGAAGAAGATGTAGTAGTAGAAAGGAATTTTTAGGCCATGGAACCCTACAAAGAAATATATTGAAATATGGCTGGAGACAATGCATCTCAATTGCATGCAGAAAGATAATAGAAGTTCGAGGTATACACCATGCTAGTATATGTAGAGGTATTTGTTTATTGATTTGAATGTGGCATATTCCTATTATTTTCCATAGTTATTATAGGAGTGGATTTTGAGGTTAAAGGATAACCATCTCACTAATCATATTAGGCCAGTAGAGTGGACCGTTGAGAACATCACATAGTTGGAAATGGTTAATAATAAATTCATGTGCTTAGTGGATTTCTAGTTAGACAATATTACTACAGGGTTTATTACTGAATTTGCAGTCGATACAACGAAGCCATATATTGCTACAGAGCAAGATTTCCTGAAAGGACCAAGAGGGATGTAAATTAGGTCTATGTACACATCGATAAAAATATTATTACATGATAACTGTGTGATGACCATGGAATCATAAAGCTAAATCACTCTGCATGCATGGGGGAGTTAGGGGAAGCACTGAGGAATATTTGAGAAGTGGAGAGGGCTCTGGAGGAAGGCTAGAAGAAGGAAGCAATGGACCCCATAATGATGGATGAGGAACAAGTCAGAGAAAATAATAAGGAAGTAAGGACTGACATGTAATGGATGACCCTACCAGTATAATATCAATACTAAGAATAGGGTAGTTGCGAAGAGAGAGGGATTCGACAATGATTAGGAAGGGGTAGATGATCATTGTGCGACATGGAAGATTGAGGAAATATTTTTCACAACATATTAGAGGAAAAATAGAGGTCATGGATCCGGTGCCGAAGAAGGATATATGTTCCATATATGAATTAGTGTGGAACCAACAACCCCATGTGTGACTAAGACATATGAAGAATAAAAATCGGTTAATCAACAAGTGATTAGTGGTAGAAGAATTTGTACAGGACGTGGGTCCAATGGAAAATCAAGAAGAAGTATAAGTTCAACAAGTAGAAGTCAAGTATCTACACTACGCGGAGGTGGTAGTACAACAAAATTCATAATGGAATGACAAGATCCAACTATTAGGTTACTAGAGTTCTGAGGAAAAGGGTCATAGGACCCATAAAATCATTTGTTTATCTTCAACAAGATATGGGCAATTAAGCAGATTACAAGTGAAGATACAAAGGTTGAGCAGTTATAAATCACATTAAGAGACCATACATTAGATTGGTACATGGTTCTCTCAACAAATAATCGAACGAGAGTTCCTACAACTAGATCAGAAGTGAAGAGGAAATTAATCAATGAATTTTAAAAACCGAGCTCAGAGGATCAGTTCATGACTGAAATGATAAATATCAAGCATAAATCAGGAGAATCAGTCTGGGAGGTGGACTAGAAGTTCAAAAGACTAAAAGGTAAGTCGAAGTACCCTATTATTGATATGGAACATAGACATTTATTTGTTAACTCTTTGTTGGCACATTTAATGTATCCTTTGAGACAACAAAAGTTCCAAAGTTAGGTTGAGGCCCTGCAAGCAGCCTTATAGTTATAAGAAAAACAATATAATCAAACATATCTAGTTTTGGAAGAGTTTTGACAAGATATGAAGAACTTAACATTTCAGTTGAATCAAAATAAAGGTAAGGAGAAAAGAGAAGATGTCTGGTGTACTCTATGAAAGATAGAAGGTCATCATAAGAATGAGTGTCCATTATTTGCGTAGTATATAGGAGTAGGTATACCAAATCCTTTATCTTCAGGAAGACCATAGTGTGAGATATGTAGAACACATGGGAATGATCGTTATCATTGTCCCATGAATACACTGACTGCAGAACCTTAGAGATAATGAAGGAGAGGACATATAATGCATATAGGGTGCAAGTTGAGTTAATGACACAAAAACTGACACAAGAGACACAATATAATAATGAACAATATCCACAGTATAATACCGTGTAACAATTTCAACCATAACCACAGTAAAACAATGCGTAATAATTTGGAGCACCACCGTAGTATAGAAATGCACAATAGTGCACAAATCAACAAAAATACAATAATGCACAGCAACAGTATAATCAAGGACCCCATTATAACACACTACATGGAGATAATCAAGGTAATAGAAAAATATTTAGAGGAGGAGGTCATGGTGGAAGAGGTTTTGGAGGAGGTAGAGGACTTGTGGTTGGTCATAACTATCAGAAACTAGGGTACTATGCAAGAGACTTCCCACAACCACCTGCGACGTGTATGTATTGTCGCGTAGCAAAC
The DNA here is from genome assembly GCA_009831015.1 of Picea engelmannii. Lineage (NCBI taxonomy): Eukaryota > Viridiplantae > Streptophyta > Pinopsida > Pinales > Pinaceae > Picea > Picea engelmannii. The sequence continues at coordinate 468,452 of ML778473.1, forward strand.
CATGAGAAAAAAAAATTCTAACAATTTTGGTGAATATAGAGGACAAGAGGAACCAGAACAATTGGAATGCAAAATGAATTGTTGTGGAAAATAGAGAAGAGGATGGGAATAATATCAACATGCTTACTAGAGGTGGAGCCAATACAGGATAAGATGAAACAAATAAGTATTATGATCAGTACTAGTGGGTCAGGAAGAATACAATATATGAACAAAATTTTGATGCGCGCAAAGAAAAATAGATATTTAAAGAAGCTAAGAAGGAGATTCTGAAATAAAATATTGTCTACTTCAAGAAAAAAACCAATAGATGAGATACCAATGTATGAAATTCCTCCATTATTTGATCAGACCAGTAAAGAGAAACCTTCAGAGAAATTAAGTAACTTAAGAAACTTTTTGGGGTCTTGTGTAAAATTGTTGAATAATAACAATTCTTTATAGGTAATACATAGCTTGTTAGAAAAGTGTAATTCTGGGGAAAAAGGGGTAAAGACAATAAATTTGGTTTGTGAGAAGAGAAGAAAAAGTAGAGAATTTAGGTTGAATGCAAACATTGGATATTTCAATATGGGGGATATCATACTATACTTAGGGTCCGAAGTCAACGTTCTACCAAAGAAGACATGGGAAGATATGGGAAAACTTCAATTGGGGTATTCACCTAACCAATTGAAGTTATCCAATCAACATAGATTGGTGCCAATTGGAACATTGAAAGGAATTTCAGTAGATCTAGAAGGTGTGTACACCATGGAAGACTTTGAAGTCATTGACATAGTAGAAAATACTTCGCCATATTCATAATTGTTGGTTCTGGATTGGGCTTTTGATAACCAGACTATTATTAACTTGATGACAAGAAATATGATCTTTGAATCAGGCGAGTACAAATCTATTGCACCATTAGATCCCTCAAAAGGAGGAAGTTATGTGGAAACCGTGATACAAAATTTTATTACAGAGGATGTAAATCATTTGTATAGAACTACGGTGCATGAAGAATATTACATCAACCCAACTACAGATGGAATGTTGAATTGGAGGATTATTAGTTCTTATGCTTCAGAATATGACATGGGACTAGAGAAATGGCAGCAATGACTACATTATTTATTGACCAGAAGATGTGCTAGAATGATGCACACGCTAAGATGGATTGGTTCATAGGTAAGAGAGCCTCCTACTTTTTATGGTCCAAATGACTTAGAAGAATTCTTAATAAAGCTTGAATTAGAAATAGTAGAAAATCATAGATTACCATCATTATATATTTCTTTGAAAGCCACACGTGCCTGTTGGTGGGATACATATAAGGAGAATATCAACGATTGGTTTTAGTTCAATAGGTTACTGCACATCAAATTCGACGCAGAGCAGGAAAATATATTGTTGAAGAAATATGATGGATTTGGACAAACTAAAGAACATGTATATAGGTGCATGGTTCAATGGAGATTAATACCAACAGAATAATGGACACATAATTTTATTCACATAGTAGAAGGAATTCCAAATAACTGGTACACAAAAAAGTTACAATGTAGAGAAACTACAAATTGGGAAGAAATACAACAAAATTTGGTGCTTACATTTTCCTTTGAGAATGAAAGTCCAGAGATAGATAAAATGATGAAGGTGGTAAGAGATCAGATATTTGAAGAACCGGAGTTTGAAATAATCCAAACATATCAGAATCATACTAGACAAATAGTTAGACAATTGCTACACTATTATCACGTCATAGAAGAAGAATATCCAGTAGAAGAAAACTCATGCAATATCCAGATCCTAGAAGTTGAAGGAGAAAGGGAAGTAGAAGGGCCAAAGATAGATTTAGAAGAGTATGTTGCACCCCTGAAGATATAAAAAGGTAAACATTGGAACTGCAGAAAACCCAAAGATTGAAATCATTGGAGATTATCGGGATAATCAGACAGTAGAAAAAATCACATAATTACTCCGCAAGTACAATGATTTGTTTCCAACAACATTTTCATAGATGAAGGTATTAACAGGAGAATTAGGAGAGATGAAGATTCCCTTGAAAACAGAATCCAGGCCTATCAAAAAGAGACATTATAGGTTAAATCCAATGTATAATTAGAAGGTGAAGGAAGAAATTGACAAGATGTTATATGTTGGTGTCATAGAACATATGGAAGAATCATAATGGATCAGTCCTATAGTGGTGAAAGAAAATAACCAAGGAGGGATCAGGATTTGTGTAGATTTGAGAAAATTGAATGATGATTTCCTACATGATCCTTTTCCTACCACAATTATAGATGAAGTGTTGGAGATTGTAGGAGGTCAAGAAGCTTATTCATTTACAGATGGGTTTTCAAGATACCATCAGATTAGGATAGCACCAAAGTATAGGCACAATATAACATTTTCTTTAGAATGGAGATCAATTTAGTATACAATTATGCCATTTGGGTTGAAGAATGCACCAACAATTTTTTCAAGGGTAGTAGTGGTTTCCTGTAAGGAATTTATTTATAAGTTTTGGGAAGTTTATTTGGATGATTGGACAATGTTTATTTTATTAAAGGATCATTTTGAAGTGTTAATACTAATGTTAGACAGATGTAAACAATGTCATATTTCATTAAATATTAATAAATGCATTTTCAGCACACCTTTTGGTATTTTATTAGGGAATGTTGTGTGTAAACAGGGTCTGCTAGTTGATCTTGCTAAAATTGTTGTCATAGTGAACTTACCACCACCAAAGTTAGTGTGTCATTTGAAAAGTACACTTGGTCATATAGGGTATTATAGGAAATTCATAAGAGGATATGCATAGATTACTGCGCTAATGGAGAGGTTGTTGAATAAGGAAACTAAATACCAGTGGAATGAGGAATGTCAGAAGAGTTTGGATATTTTGAAGGAGAAGATGGTTACTGCAACATTTTTAGTGTTTACATATTGGGAAAAATAATTTCATGTGCATGTGGATGCATATGCAATAGAATTAAGAGAAATATTGACCTAATTAGGAGAAGGTGATATAGATAACCTTTTTTCATTTGCAAACAGGAAGTTATCAGATTCATAACATAGCTACAAAACTACACAAACGTAAGGATTAGCTATGGTGTATTATTTGTAGAAATACATACATTACTTGTTAGGGAAAAATTTCAAGATGTTTACAAATCATTCTACTCTGCGATATTTAGTCAATAAGCTAGTGTTGAGGGGAAGGATATGCATATGGCTACTTTTGTTCCAAGAGTTTGACTTTGAAGTTGTGGTGAATCCTGGAAGATTGAATGCAGGACTAGATCACCTATCCAAGATAACTAATGGAGAAGAACCCAGTAACTTGGAAGACAAATTTCCAGGTGCATAATTGTTTTTAGTATAGATAGCTGATGAGTATTTTGATGAAATTATTGAGTTTTTGAGTATAGGATTTGCACCAAGATAATTTACTTCTGTGTAGAAGAAAAAAATGGTGGTCATAGTTGGAGACTACCAATTTATTGCATGTTATTTATACAAGATGGGAGAAAATAACATTTTGAGGAGATGTCAAATGGATCATGAAAGGCTTATTATTTTAGTAGAACCACACAAAGGGACTGTTGGAGGACACTACAACACGAAATCCACTGCACATAAGGTACTACGTTCAAGTTTATGGTGGCCAACAATTCACGAGGATTGAAAGGAGTATTGTTAGAATTATGATATATGTCACAGAGTTGGAAAACCATTCAGGATGGATGAGATTCCATTGAGAGCATAGGTAACTTTTCAATTTTTTTATAAGTAGGAAGTAGACTTTGTAGGTCCAATTAATCCACCATCAAGAATATCATAAACTAGATATATTATTACACCAATGAAATACTTGACCAGAAGGGTTGAGGCAACACTAGTAAAGGATTGTAGAGCAAAGACTGCAACACACTTTTTATTTGAACATGTAGTAACAAGGTTTGTGTAATGCCCATATATATATATATATATATATATATATATATATATAAACATCATTAATATCTTTAAACATTTTATGAAAGTAAACTGAAACAAGACTTCATAGCATGATATTAACTTTCATCACAACAACTTCAGTAACTTAGATTTATCCATCAATATTAATTTCATGGCAGAATGAAATAAATACATAAATTAACAAATACCTGGATCTGATGCTAATTTTTGTTGCCTCCTTGCCTTGTTGCTGCCTTTCTGCTCCCTGCTACACAGATCAACCTTGCCACAAACAGGAAAATAATTGCCCAAAACTATTGTCCACCCTGCCAACTAGGAAAACGACCTAGCTCCAGGATATCTACGGATATCCTGGCCCCCATGCCCAAAACCTCTAGCAACTCGGTGCCTGCCTGATCAATATGTCACAACCAGAAAATCCCGTGCCTCAATCTGAGCGCACCAATCTCACAGTCCAGCTCTCGGCTCTCTGCCGATAGTAAGAAAAATAGACCTCAAAAACCATCCCCCCTTGTCAAATGGTGCTCACATCCCCCTCTTTCCCCCCCTTATTCGTCCCTGCCACCTCATGCATTTACCTCACAACCACCCTCGTCCCCCTCCATAATCCTTCCATTAATATTTTATCTTCTCAGGACTATCAGGCTCCCTCTCTGCATACGCAACCATTTTTTTTAACAAATTTCATTGATCTTTTAAATTTATTTCTCAGGTCATTAAATGTGATCTGCAGTTAGAGTATCACTTAATTAATCACACTTATTTTCTTTAATTAATTTTTCTTTATAATCTTTAATCATTTATTCAATTAGGGTCATTACAGTTTGGATGTTCAAGTATATTGTTGAGTGATCAGGGGACTCACTTCATCAACGACACAATTGAGGAAATTCTAGAATAATTTGAGATACATCACTAGAAGAGAACTCCATATCACCCTCAAGTGAAAGGGATAGTAGAAAAAATTAACAAGATATTGGAGAATTCCTTGACAAAGATTTGTAATGTGAACAAATATGACTAGGATTTGAATGTACCAACAATACTGTGGGATTATAGTATGACATGAAAGAAGCTAACATGGCAGCCACCCTTTAGGTTGGAGTATGGAAAAAAAGTTGTAGTTCCCTTAGATTATTTGATACCAAGTATGTACATTGCAACAATTACATATATGAAAAAAAGAAGAGCAACATAGGAAAGGTTGGCTCAACTCTTGGAATTCGAAGAAGGCCAAATCATAGCTAGTTTACATTAGGAGGTATAGAATCCAAAAGATAAATCATGGCATGGAAGACATATTAAGAAGAATAAATTCAAAGTAGGAGATTTGGTTCTCTTCTATGACAATAAATACTTGAAGCACCTAGGGAAGTTTAGAATGCATCGGCTAGGGCCATATGAGATAAAGTCCATCATAGATTGAGGTGTTGTGTAGATGAAGGACTTAGGGGGAAAGGAAATGCAAGGAATAGTGAATGGTAGTCAACTGAAACTATACAGGGACAGTTGAGCCACTAATCCTCAGTAGTTACAATGTAGAAAGTAGACTTGTACACATTGTAAATAGTAGAAAAAAAAAATAAAAAGGTAGAAAAGGAAGAAAAAGAAGAAAAGAGTAGAAAAATGAAGAGAAAACCAAAAAGTAGTTAGAGGAATAAGTGGTAGACAACTAGTTAATAATGAAAGTGCACAATAGATAGTAAATTGGTGCAACATAATTCATAAGATTATGTTGGTTGTGGAGCCTGATTATCTTCCTGATTCAAAGGTCCTTGCTTTCAGCCGTGTTTATACCCCATGAAGTATTTACACCCCATAAGTATCTACACTCTTCCATGCGAGGGAGTGTAGAGGGGGGGGTACCAACTCTGCGGGGTTCGGGGGGTCCATTCCCCTAGCTGGGGGGTCCGAGGGCAAGTGGTCCCCCAGCGGGGGTTCAGGGGCAGCGTCCCCCGATGGAGGTTCGGAAGCAAAGCCCCTGAAGAAAAAATTGCCTTATAAAAGTATATTGTAATTTCATTGTAAATCTAGACAGTTCATTATAAGGTCGCAGATCTAACGATAGAGATTATGTTAGGGTTTTTTCCCTAGAAGGCAACCCTCTTTTATGAGGGAAATGTATTGTGGCTATGTACGAGTGTGAATATTGTATTCTGAGAGAGGATACTCTGAGAGAAAGAAGATGAAGTTACAGTGGGTTTTTGCTGTAGGTTGTATCCCTTCATTTGCTGGATAATAATAAAGGAAGGACCTGGCAATTTCTCTGGTGGACGTAGCCCACACTGGGTGAACCACGTAAATCTGTGTCTCTCTTGTATTATGTGTCTTCTATGTTTTTTGTTTCTGCATTTGTTTTATTTTATTGCTCTGCGGTCCTATTTTTCTAACAACTGGTATCAGAGCGTAAGGTAACTCGCAGGAAAAGAGGGTTACTGGTTCGAGTGGGAGCAATGTCGGAAGATGGAAAGTTTAGGGTCGAGAAATTTAACGGCCAAAACTACCAGTTATGGAAGAT
>ML778473.1:477816-494482 GCA_009831015.1 Picea engelmannii
CATTGGGAGGCAGTAAAGTGGATTCTCAGGTATTTGAGAGGTACTACTACACATGCATTATGTTTTGGAGGTTCAGACACTTTTCTACAGCGATATGTTGATTTAGATATGGCAGGTGATAAAGACAACAGGAGGAGCACCACATGGTATGTTTTTACTATAGGTGGAAAAATGGTAAGTTGGATTTCAAAACTGCAAAAGGTTGTTGCACTTTCAACAACAGAGGCAGAGTATGTTGCTGCTACAGAGGCTAGTAAAGAGATGATTTGGTTACAAAGGTTTATGAAGGAATTGGGAAAGAAGCAGGAGAACAACAGGTTGTACTGTGATAGCCAGAGTGCCATTCACCTTGCAAAGAACTCATCCTTCCATTCAAATACTAAGCATATACAGTTGAGGTACCACTTCATACGATCTGCCTTGGAAGATGGACAATTGAAGCTGGAAAAGATACACACTAGCCAGAATCTTGCAGACATGTTAACAAAGGGAGTAACCAGGGAGAAACAGAGTTCTTGCTCAGTTTCAGTTGGTCTTCAAGAATGAAGATGAAGATGAGAAATTTTTTAGGTCCAAGAAGGTTCAGATTCCAGAATATAAAGCAGTAGTGGAGTTGTTGAGATCAGTCTCCAAGTGGGAGATTGTTGGTTGTGGAGCCTGATTATCTTCCTGATTCAAAGGTCCTTGCTTTCAGCCATGTTTATACCCCCTGAAGTATTTACACCCCAAAAGTATGTACACTCTTCCATGCGGGGGAGTGCAGAGGGGGGGGTACCCCCTCTGCGGGGTTTGGGGGGTCTGGGGGCAAGTGGGCCCCCAGCGGGGGTTCGGGGGCGAAGCCCCCGAAGCAAACATTGCCTTATAAAAGTATATTGTAATTTCATTGTAAATCTGGGCCGTTCATTATAAGGTCGTAGATCTAATGGTAGAGATTATGTTAGGTTTTTCCCCCTAGAAGGCAACCCTCTTTTATGAGGGAAATGTATTGTGGCTATGTATGAGTGTGAATATTGTATTATGAGAGAGGAGACTATGAGAGAAAGAAGAGGAAGTTACAACGGGTTTTTGATGTAGGTTGTATCCCTTCATTTGTTGGATAATAATAAAGGAAGGACCTGACAATTTCTCTGGTGCACGTAGCCCACACTGGGTGAACCACGTAAATCTGTGTCTCTCTTGTATTGTGTGTCTTCTGTGTTTTTTGTTTTTGCATTTGTTTTATTTTATTTCTCCGCGGTCCTGTTTTTCTAACAGATTGTGTGCAGGAAAAATATAACATTGTGTGACAAAACATGAAATGACCAAAAAAGTGAAAAACTTGTGAATGAAAAAGAAAGGGAGGGTCAGAACATTAATGACAAAGACTATAGAAAGGGAAAAGAAGGGAAAATACAAAACACTTGTGATTTATGAGAAAAGAGGGATAGCGAAAATAGAATGCGAGTGAGTAATAATATGTGAAGAACCCAACCTAGATTTGCTACCATGTTTTCTTGAGTTAAGAAGATGGGTTGCTAAAGTTCGGAGGACCAAGCCAGTTTGTGTGAAGGACCCATAACACTAAAATACCACTGGAAGAAATGACTGTAGCGGTTGATGTCGATGGAATTACAACTATAGAGATTGAATCCATTAGTATGACATGGATTGAAGAGAAAAACTACAAGAAGAAACAATGGAAGTCAGCCAAGCGATGCAAGAATGAAACCCTAGGACGAAAGAAAATCCTATCATAAAAAACCTAGGAGTAGCACATGTAAAGGGAGAAAAAGGTGAAGTTGCTAGTGATAAAATAGAGTTAGAAAAACCTACGTAAGAGAAAAAACCATAGGTCAAGGATTATTGTGCCATAGATGAAGAAATGTAGGAAGAAGAAACCCTAGAAGAAAGAGCAGCAGGGTTGTCCAGGAAAAGGGAAGTAGTGGTATAAACGGGCACACAAACACAATTTTTTCTATTAGTGCCCCACATTCCAGACTCAATCATCATTGTGTTAGATATGCTTGGATGTGTTCCCAAATTGTGGTATGTCGATCATGAAATGAAAAAGGTATCCAAGTTTCAACAATTTGTGTAGGAGATCTACATGGATAACAGAGGGTCAACATTGAAACGAATCTCGATTATGGATCCTAAACAATGGATAGTCAGACTTTACAACCATGGAATAATGAATATATTGGAAATCCCTCACTTCGACAGGGGGAAAGACATAAATGCATGTTTCAAAAAACTTTTGGTGTGCATACATGGAGGATTTTTATCCAATAGATGTCAACCTAATTTCTAAGATGACAGGACTACCGTCAGTTGGGGTAAAGACAGAACAATACCTCGATGATAAAATGAAGAAAAAATATATTGCAAAGGAAGTGAAGGAATAGTTTGGCACAGACATAGGTAGCATAGAGATGATCACTAAAAACTTCAATGAACCAACTACCATATTTGTGACCAAATTGATGGCCTGCAAAGTACTTAGAAAATTTCGCAAAGAAGAGGCACCAACACGGGTGGTCATATCATATGCACAGTGTACAAAAGGAATAGTTTTGAGTTGGGCACCATATCTACTCAACCTTTTCTTATAATATCGTAGAGATGCGTAGGATGTTGGAACAAACTTCCACTATTCCTGGATGATAATTTTGAGAGCCTTGGAGGAATGGGAAAAACCTTTATTTTCAATGTTTTCTGAAAGAACAACAAGGTTTTCTACAATGAGATATGAAACCCTACGACATGACATATATTCCAAGCAAAGGAAATCCAACTCTATTGTTTTTGGCATGTACATTCAAGAGATGAAAGAGATATTGCAAATACATGGATACTTTCATCTAAAGTGGTGCAGGAGCATGAAGGGATAGAAAACTTTAAGGAATTGAGGCATAACACATGGATACATGACAACATATAACCTAAGAAAACATGGATCAAGATGCACTATTGCATAACCATAGAAGAAGTCCAGTGGGTACTAGTAGAATGGCCTAGTCAATGGAAGGTGCTAGTAGCAGTTAAGGAAGGAGAAAAGGTTAAAGAGAAGGAAGAGGATGGAACATCACAAAAGTATAGTAAAACACGAACAAATACTAGAAAAGTAGCAGAGTGAAACAAACCCATAGTTATTGGTACAACAAAAAAGAAACCAAGGAAGAAGGAAATTGTACCAAGAGCTTTAGTTCTAGGAACTTATAGTGCAGAAGGAACAAACGAAGAAGCGTAGAAGAAAAATAAAATCCTAACAAAAGAGACAAGGAAAAGAAATATACTAGAGGAAACAAAAAATGTGTAGAAAAAAAAGAGGAATTCAACCATGAAGATGGGAGAACAAAGACAGAATAAGAAGGCACAAAAGAAGCCTACTGAGCTCACAATCACATAACATGACGCAGAGTTAGTAGAAGAAAAGGTAAAATACCGAAGAGAAGAACCACTCTATGTCACATAATCTCAAAAAGAAGAGCTCATGAAGAAGATCATGGAAGTTAAATAAGTTTTGGAGATCTTACAACTCAATGTTACACAATAGATAAGTACAACGTAGAAAGTACCAATACATGAAGGAAGGTAGAAAGTCCATCCATAAATATTTGGAAGTGTGACATTTAAAATAAGTCAAAGCGTGTTACAAGTTGATGAGGAAACCACACAGAGACCTCTAAAGGATTTGGAACATTTGGACTTGGCATTATCCAATATATGAACAAAAGAACTATATAAGTTACAGATGAGAGTGGCACAAGAAGTGCTATCAAGGGCTAGGATGGGTGCAAAAAATTTGGATATAATCAAGGAAGAAAAGGAGGTTCTAGATACCATCCTCAGATAAGTGTAGACTGAACATGAGGAGGATAAAAGATGCATAGATAAATTGGAGAAAATACTTGAAGAAGTATTCCAAACAATTATGGATGGCACACTAGCAGGAGAACTCAGTGCGGAGGAAAAGTTAAAGAGAATAGCACATAATATGGAGGGGTATAAATAGGATGTATTTGAGTTGGTTGGAAAGATGAAACCAGCCAAGTCTCCAGGATATATATCAAAGAGGTAGTAGTAGGAAAAATAACAAGAATATAGGATTGCACTGGAAGTCAAAGAAACAACAAATATTTACAAAAGGACCGCAAAGATATGGATGAGCCTGGAAGAATATGAAAGGATCCAATAGTTGAATCAGAGGGAAGGAAAGTTGAATGTCATAGTCCAAAATCTAAAGAAAAGGTAGAATACAATGTCAATACTTGAGAGACTGAAGGCCTCAGAGGAGATTAAAAAATTGCAAGAAGAGGTCAAGGATGCACAGGAGGAAAATCAAGCATGATAGAATCAGTTGGAGCCACTTCAAGAGCAAGCTGAAAAGATGATAGCATAGCTAGAACTAGAAAAAAGTAGTCTGGAATAGGTGCACTTGGAGAGTAGAGAAGTGTTGAAGGAGTACATCACAAGGTAGGTGATATATAAACTAACATAAAACAGTGTGTAGGCGAAGACACTGGTCGATAAATTGACAAAGAAGTTCCAAGACTTGGAGAAATATGTGCAGGAGGGACACATTACATGAGTGGCTCAGTATGAGGAAAAGGTTAGTGTTGGGGGTTTATTGGAGTAGGAAATTTTTGTCTTTAGTGCAACAAATGAGGAAAATGTACCAAAGGAAGTAGCACATTCCAGAGAATGAGGAGAAAGAAGCGTGCAAGAAGGAAAAGGAAGCAATGATCCAAAAAAGAAGGAAGACCACTGCAGAGTCAAAGTAAGGAAGGGTTGGATGAAAAAACAACCACGTAGAAGAAAATTAGAAAATGGACAAGTGGATTCCACTTATAATTAGAGTTTTTGAGTCATAAAGTAAGGGTTTTTACCCACATTTTTGTATAAATAGAGGATGAATTAGATAGTTAGAGGCATATTAGATCTTATCTTGGAGTATCACTTTTTCATGAGCAAAGTACTTTGAGAATTTTTTGAGCCTGAGTTGAAGTATTTGTGTTGTTGGGAGCTGTAGAGATCAGATGGAGTCAGTTTTGGAATGTAATTTAGGTTCAGGTCGCAAGTTGTGGAGCTTGGTGCCACATTTGTCAGCCTCGCCATAACTAAAAATACAATGTAATGCACACAACACTATTTTGATGAAGAATAAGAAATAAAGAAGAATATCATTGTGGACATAGCCCAGGGGGGTGAACCACTGTAAAATGGTGTCATTATGTGTATTGTGTTGATTTTGTTTGTATGTTTATGGTGAATGATTGGTTAGATGAATTCATATGTTATGGTTTATTTAGAACACACACTAGAATAATGATGCAAAATAGATCTTAATGGATGGATAAAATAGTAGATATGATGAATTTTATGGTAGAATTCATGTAAAAGTAGAATAAGAAGTAAAAGGTGTTAGAATATAATGGATTTGTTCATTTTAACATTGACAATATCTCTATTGTCACCCAACCATAGGCCGAAGCCTCCCTTTGAGTACCTTAACCTTGACAAAGAATCACTCCGGAAGAAAACCCTAGGCTAGATAGCCAAACAAAGGGTAGCACACCTTTCCCCAAGGATAATGCACCAACAAGAGCTGATTAGATAGTCCAAACCCTAACCAAGAGATAGTTCAAGCCAAACATGATCTGCTAGTTGTAGTAGCTACAATGGAATATCTCCTCAAACCTGTGCATAAGACTGGGCACTGTAGTGCACACAAGTTGTTGCTCTGCAATTATGAGACTGCCTGCCAGAATGAGAACCGACCTCTTGTATTTATACTAATTTTGGCTAACTGCCTAGGATAACTTCTCATTCTGGGTATTTTTTTGTATAATATATATTATTATTTCTGGCCGACTTTTTCTCTTGGAGGCTAATAACCTAATATAAATTATCTTCTTGAGCTGACAAGTCCTCTAGGGTTATTAGCCAACACATTAGGGTTTATTCTTGCTTCCCAGAGTATTCTATCCTCGTCAGGTTTACACGTGGAGGTGAATACCTCCCTCATCTACCATAATATCAATACTTCCTCCTAGATAGGGAGGTATTACAGATAATGGTCTTGAGCACAAAAAAAATTCATTCACCCGGTAGCATCAAGATAGTTGTATAGACTAGATCATGACTAGATCATGAGCACCATCATCATCATTAGTGTCATCAGTTGCATCATCTCTGAAACCATACTGTATATGAGTAATCAGACATGATGCTCACTCCACAGAGTGATACAAGAGCCATTCTTCTAATCTAGAAGAGTAAATGCTTTGAACCATTTTCCATCTAGGAAATCTTTGTCCTTTGATTATCCATAAAATTGATAATCATTTCCAATATTTTTGATAGTATTCAAGGCAATCGAAACAAAATAGAACACAACTGTTTCTATTCATAGTAGTACATAACTACAGTCCAGTGGTACATTACCACATTAAGTAACAAAAAAGTACATGATAAAAAATGTATAGTCATGAACAGTGGAATGCATCCACCATAGTAGTATACATCTACTATCATACAGTCTTCATAACAATAATCTGATATCAACCTACACAGAAACAATGTTATGATATAAATTGAATCATTTGGGCCAATCTTTCACTCACATCTACGAGATCTAAAAGAATATATTCCCACAGAGTAGAACAATGAGATATCTGGACTATTCTTCTCAAGCAAGGAAGAAGAACTTTCTTTTCTTCTGAACCTGGACCATTCCCCACCCTGGGCCATTCTTCCTACACTAATCAAAGTGCACCTTGTAGAGAATGGATAAACCCTAAGGAATGCTTGTCCTTGATTGCTGAGCCTAGACCATTCCCCACCTTGGGCAATTCTTCCTACACTAATCAAAGTGAACCCTGGAGATAATGTATAAACCCTAAGGAATGCATGTCCCTAATTGTTGAGCCTGGACCATTCCCCACCCTTGGCCATTTCTCCTACACTAATCAAAGTGCACCCTGGAGAAAATGTATAAAACCTATGGAATGAATGTCTGGACCATTTCCTATATTAACCACACGAGGAAAACATTGTCCTATACCAACCTCCAAAACAAACCATTCCTCATGTTAACTACAATGAGAAATCATTGTCCGGTGAGGCGGGTCAGTCTTCTTGAATAACCCTCAACAAGAGAGACTGCCCTAGATCACTCCCCATGTTAACCACAATGGGAAGTCACTGTCTATGATATATCAACAATTTGGACCATTTCTCATGTTAACCATAATGAGAAATTGTTGTCTGTCATAAATATCAATCCACTTTTTGAATTGGAAAGGAAACTGCTCATCCTGGACCATTTTTTGAACTGAAAAATGACTATCCATAAATCAATACATATTAGTTCTCCATCCCAAACTTGGAGTCATCTCTTCCTTTTTCAATAAGGAATTCTTCTCCGCGATCTCCAGCTTGAGTACGCAAACTCTTTTATCTTGGATAGAAGCTTTATCAAAATGTATGCTTATATGCTCATCTATGGAGATATGTATTGGAGAACCACTTTCTCCTTTATGGACTTCATCATGGATAATGTAATGCTTGATTTCAAATGTACTTCAGTCTGGAACACTGGTCTTTTTTGAAGGCTTCATGTAGCTCTAATCAATAAGGTATATCATTGTTGTAAAACCAAAACATATCCATGTGGCACTTCTTCTATCATCATGACATCTGATCTTCTGAGTAATCATCTTGATACAATATCTCTGTTATAGAAAATCTTCACCACACTTCTGTTGTGCATTAGAGGTTCTCCATCAAGTTGTCTTCTTCCATCTACATACAAGGGTCTCTTTCTGGTATTACCTCAAAGCCTTGAGGTTGCTCTTCATATGATCTTTCTTCAATTTTGCTAGATAAAAGTCTTTGCATTCATCTAATGTAGAGCTCCAACCCATGGATATCATGGATGATATAATGACTCATGTAGAGGTATGTCTAGTTTACTGGAACAAGTAATCATCATGGCCTTCTCCCTCCATCTCAAAGAACCTCTAGTCATGGATCTTGCAATGCTTGCATATATACATTGTTCTTAATCACAACTTTTAGTTCCTCTGCTTGATTTCTTTTAGTGATTTCATATCAGGCTGCTAATCTTGTGATTCTTAATGACTGGTTGTTCTGGCTTCTCTCCCTTTCTTGGAATCTTCATGTTCTTCCTAATGTTTTTCTTTGGCTCTTCTGTCCATGGAGTTTCTTATAGATTACATGCCCTAAAGATTCCACTTCTTCCTTTCATTATAGAATCATGGATGTGGATGGACAACTAGGGATACTTTAAGGGTTCTCTTTAAAGAAGACTTCTTCTGAGGCTAAACTAAACATGTACCGTCTTTCATGGCTACTACCATGGATATATATTTCATCATCTTCAATGGATCATAGGATTAGCTCCCTCCTAATCCTTTCTTCATGTATAAGTGCATATAATTGGCTCCCTCCATCTAACAGAGTCCATTCTTCCGTCTACATCCTTATTGTCTTCTGCAATATATAATTGGCTCCCTCCATCTAACATAGTCCACACTTCCATCTTATTGTTCTTCTGTAAAACATCATAAGTCTTTCTCTGACTTCTTTCTGTCTTTGCTTCTTCTATGTCTCTTCATGATTGATTCGGCGTATTTCATCCTTTCATGTGTATTATCTAATGACATCAATCCCTATCTTGTTTTTCTTCCATAGGTATAGTTCTTCTTGGAATACATTATCTTCTAAGAGATATATATACAATATATGTACAGAGCCAATGCAAACAAGATATGTACAAGAAATAATAAGAGTATTTTTACCTTTAGAAGAAGAAGTCTCTTTCATCCTGCTTAGTCTTCTTTGTAGGTTCTTTTTCTTTGGAAACTGATGCTTCATGTTTCTCCTTCCTTTTCTTTAGCTTGGGAAAATGATTCTTGTAGTGACCATACGTTCGACAGTTGAAGAATTCTATTTCTGAAATGTGTTTCTATTGATTTGGCTTCCTCCTTGAGCCAAACTTCCTTTTGTTCCTGAAATTCTTGAATCTTGTTGTGAAGCCCTGATCATCATACTTATTTTGGGGTTTCTCTTTTGCACCAATCCTGGATTCTTCTTGAGCACAACAAGTCCAAATTTCTTCAAATGTAGGATACTCCTTTCTTGTGTTCATGCTTGTGGCAAATCAATCCCATGTCTTGGGAAGACCATTGAGTACTATGTTTATCAATTCCTTTTCTGAAATGATCTCTTCAATATCTTGTAGTTGATTTCTTAACTGGGAGATCCTCACAAAGTATGATGTTATGTTGTCCTCATCATTCATCTTCATGTCAGGAAGCTCATTCTTCAGACTCATAACTTGTCCAATGTTTATGACCGAGAAGAGATTTGTTAGGGAATCGTATATCTTCTTCGATGAGTCAAGATGGGATATGTAGGGTATCAAGTGGTATTTTATAGACTCCACTATGATAGTCATGGCATTGATGTCACCATATTTGAACTTCTCCATAACTATAATGTTATGTGGTTCCTTCTCTTTTCCTTCTTCAAACTCTGGTTCCATAATCTTTCCTTGCACGATATCCAACACTTTATTCTTGGCAAGGATGAGGTCAATCCTTGTCTTCCACACTCTAAAGTTAGAGGCTCCATCTAACTTGTTCTCTAACTTCATAGAATAAGTCATGGCTTCTTTGACTTGGTCAAACCCTAGATTCTACCACGAACTCAAACTTGATGTATTGTCTTGTTGAGAGTACCAGGAGATGTTCTAGGATAGATCACATTGATATGTCGACAGAGTAGGTCAATATCTTCACTTAAGGTGTCTCAACAAGAGGATTAGGGTTTCTGGAACTGCACCTGCTAGTAACCCTAACAATAGTGCTTTGGTGACTACTCCTTCTAGAAACCCTATTGATAGTTCTTCAATGAGCTTAATAACTCTTTGGCCATGTTTCCTTCTAGCGGTTAGACTGAATGAAGGAGGTGTGGGCCCATAACCTGTTAGAATATAATGGATGTGCTTGTTTTACCATTGACAATATATCTATTGTCACCCAACCATAGGCCAAAGCCACCCTTCGAGCACCTTAACCTTGACAAAGAATCACTCTGGAAGAAAACCCTAGGTTAGATAGACAAACAAAGGGAAGCCCACCTTTTCCCAAGGATAGTGCACCAACAAGAGCTGATTAGATAGTCCAAACCCTAACCAAGAGATAGCCCAAGGAAAATGTGATCTTCTAGTTGTAGCAGCTGCAATGGAAGCTCTTCTCAAACCTACACACAAGACTGGGCACTGCAGTGGACACAAGTTTCTTCTCTGCAATTCTGAGATTGCCTGCCAGAATGAGAACTAGCCTCTTGTATTTATACTAATTTTGGCTAACTTTCTGGGCAGACTTATCATTCTAGGTATTTGTTTGTTCAATATATATTATTATTTCTAGCCAACTTCTTCTCTTGGAGGATAATAACTTAATATAAGTTATCTTCTTGAGCCGACAAGTCTTCTAGGGTTATTAGCCAACTCATTAGGGTTTCTTCTTGTTTCCTGGAGTATTCTATCCTCGTCAGGTTTACACGTGGAGGTGAATGCCTCCTGCAGCTAGCATAATATCAACAAAAGGAACATCCCCATTCCCTTCCATGAGTGCATACATTTGCATCCTCCAATCACCCATAAGCCATCTCAGGTGAGACTGCATTGTGCATTCTATGTGTGATGTAGCTTTCTCATTTACCAGAAGGGTCGATGATGAAAACAGTTTTGTTGGAGAACTAAGGTAGAACCTGGGTCAGCCCATACATCCAACAACTAGTAAGCTAAGGACACCTAGTTTTGGTGTTGCATGCATCAAAGTAGTGTGCAGAGAAGTGTAAACAAATACATGTTTGCATCTTTTATGTGTTGAATGCACCTAGGTAAGAGCGTTCTTTGCACTAAGTTGCGAGCACTTGGTTTAATGCGTGGGAATGATTATTTATGTATTGAGGTTGGAAACCCTGTGTGATTATGAGGCTTGTGAGCCTAGACACAGATGGGTTGGTGTGCCTATCCATGTAATTATAATCATGATTATTAATACAATATTACATCGCTATGCATTGACTGATTCGGATGGAAGGGAGATGGAGGACTACTCCACCTAAAAAGGAGAAAGGGGGTGAGTTGTAAGTCTTGGGGAATATTTTAATAATATTTCTGAAAATTTTTAATGTCAAATATATATTGTTTTATCCAAAGTTCCCAAGGGTAAGGAAGGGGCCACCAAGTGGCTTAAAGATACTTTTGAAGGTGACAAGTGTTAAGTGGAAGGATTGCAATATATATTGTTGTATTTATTGTATTTTGGGGGAATTATGATTATTATTGTAGGGGAGATGATCCAGGATTCAAAAATGGAATTCACATTGTAGGATATTATGTGCAGAAGGGGGTGGACCTATATGGAAAATATGATTATTACCTTAGCTATAATGAGAAGATTGTAAGGAGTGGTGGGGCTACATACATATTTTCACTATCGAAGAGTCAAGTTGAAAAACCATGAAAAATATCTCTAGGTGAGAGACTGGGTGTTGTGAAGTGGTTTTCATACCCATGTGCATACTCTCCAGGTGAAATTTTTGCTAAGAGTTGTTCCCTGGTGCATTTAGCATTAGTCACAGGGATCATAGACTTCATGTCCATCCTGTTGTTGGTAACCTTGGGAAGGGAAGTGGTGAAGTTGAAGTATTGTTGAGAAAGTAAGGGGCACACTTCCTTGGGTGTAAAAGGTGCATGGTGAATGAGGGATTGTGGTCTAGTTGTAGCAGGGGGAACCTAGGACTAAGCAATTTTGCTGAGAGTTAGACCTTAGTGTTTCACTAGAAGTCTTTTTCCCTGGTGGAGTTGTGCCCCATTGCAAGGGTTACTTGTTGTTGAAATATTAATGAGAAAAAATGTCTATGGATGGGAGGAACGTCTGATTCAAGGCCATAGTTGGTGACTTTCATTTAAGATAAGTGTTCCTTATGTACTTGTATTTGTTACTATGTGCATTTTGTTTCTATGTTTGACATGGGTTAAATTCCTGTATGTGTGGCATATACATATTTGTTGTTATTTTGTTAATTGTTGCATGCTCATGTAAGTATGGTGTTTTTAGCCTTTAATTTTAGTGGAGCATGGGTATGCTAGTTGATGGTAACCTTTTTTGTTAAGTTCAACCTTGTGGTTTTTTCTATGAGTCATAAAGAAGAGGATTGAGTGGTCAGATGTGTAGGATTGTAGCATGTGTGATTCAAAAGGATATAAATTGTGTGTGTGGTTAAGGAATTAGAGCTCGTGCATAGTAATACAGAAGTGGCGCATGACGCCAATATGGTTGTGCACATGGTTGTGCACATAGTTGTACTGTGTGGTCAGTATGTTGGTGTGCGCGGTTGTTCAATTTATTTATTTTTCTTAAGTTGTGAGGAAAGGAGAATTTTTTTTTCATTATTATAAGTTGTGTGGCATGAATCAAGTTCAAGTTGAGCACGTTACTTAAGGACATACTGTGTGGATTGTGTTTAAACTAGATCCTATGCATTTTTCTTCTAGAAAAAAAATGTTCAGTGGTATGTTGGGAATGCTACAGTTTGTTTGATATAGTTATCTTGAATTTGAGGTTGTGTATCACGACCCATCATGAGTGGCTAGGGATCTTACATATAGGTATCAAAGAATGTGTAATGTAGTAACGAGACTTAGTTGGAGACTCAGTACGTTACAAATCAGTATCAGAGCTATTGGTTCAATGATGGACTTGTATGGGACAAAGTCTAGCATGAGTATATGTGTGCGTTAATAAATTGGTACCACATAGTGTAGAGTTTAGTTTTCATGTAAAACTATTGGCACATGGTATAGAGTTCTGATGCACACAAGAGTAGTGATGTGTGGTTGTGTGTACTAGAGTTGGGATGTCAAAATAATCCAAGAAATACAAGGGAAGGATTCTGATAAAATGGGGCAAATTTTGCATGTATTTATTGCATGAAACCATCTCATAAATCTTAATTGCTTGCACATTTTGCAGAATTTTCAGTGAATAGAAAAGGAAAAATTTTGTGTGGAAGGTTAAAATTAGGGAAGATGTGTAGAGGAATTACAATACTAACGATGAAATCAAATATATGTTTGTCAGCTTGGGTGTCAATAGTACATAATCCAAGGGGGGACGCATGAACTTGGTAGAAACTATAAAATTATTGTAGAAAGATGTCCATAGTTATAAGGTTGATAATGAAAGGCTTATGAGAGATAAGGCGCAAAAAGATGACTTCAAAGTCAAATTGATGAAGATCCTGGATAAAATAAAAAATAATATGGATAAGTAGACATAGACAAGCATATCAAGAAGTTGCAGGTCTCATGATGAGAAAATAAGAGAATAAATAAGTGTTGTTAATCATTCTTTTAGGAAAACATGTAGTATTTCAAGTCCATCTTTTGTCAGAAAGAATAAGAGAAGGAATTGGGTGGAAGAGATACAGGGATAAATGAATTATATCAAGTCTCCTACATTTGACAGTGAGCACAAGAAGGACAAAAATATGGAGACCTGGTTGTTGGGTATGAGGAAATACTTTCGACTGCATAACTATTCTCCACAGGAAGAAGGGGGAATTGTTATCTATCACTTAAAGGGGAATACATCAATGTGGTGGGATTAGTATGTGAAAGTGCATCACATTGATGAGAAGAAAGTGTCTTGGAGAGATTTCAAGAGGTATTTTCAAAATAAATATTTAAACCAAGTAATACTATGACTGGAACATGAAGGAGTTGTTTTAGCTCAAGATTGGGAGCATGACAATTAAAGAGTATGAAATAAATTTTTAGAACTGCTCAATTATGTGCCCTTTATTAAGCATGAAAAGGTGGAGATTCAAATATATTTGAGTGGGTTTCCCTCATTTATCGGTGATAATATATAGTATGATGACCCTAAGACGTTGGAAGAAACCATAAGGCGTGCTAAGTGTCTTTATGACCAACAAAGGCAAAATTTGACTTTACAAAAGGATTTGGAGGATAAGATGAAAAGTAAGGTGGAACAGAGGAAGAAGGGTGTTAAGACATCATTTTTTAGAAATAATGCACAAGGAAATATGAATCTTTAGGAGCCCAAAATGTCAGAGACAGTGGAAGAAAATTCATGGAAACAACATATGTAGTGTTTTCATTTTGGTAGAAATCATATGCACAGATATTGTCTGCAAAGAGGTTCTAAAGCGAGGATTGTGCAAAGTGTACAACAAGTTGTGATAGTGGAAGAAATGGGTATAAATATTCCAAGGATTTACACTGAGCTAGATAACGAGAAGGATGAGTTCTAGTCACACATGATCGAGGTGGAAGGTAATATTAATGAACAACCCATTTCTATTTTAATTGACTCGGGATATGGTCATAGTTATCTAGATCCTAGATGGTGGAAATATTCCCTCTATCGAGAAGCAAGACTAGAAAACTATGGTTGGTGAAGTTAGCTACATGAGAAAAAAGGAAAATCAATGAGATTATTAAGGCATGTGGATTGGAGATGAATGGAATGAGAACAAAGGTTGATTTGAATATTATACATTTGGGCTCATATGGTTGCCTCATTGGTATGGATTAGTTGGACGAGCATCATAGACTCAGGATCTATTCATAGTTATATAGATCCTAAGATGGTGGAAATATTCCATCTATCAAGAAGTAATCGTGGAAAACCATGGTTGGTGTTGTTGGATACTGAGAGGGGGGGTGAATCAGTAATAGAAAAATTCAATAATTTTTAACCATATAATCTTATTTTTATATCAATGTAGCATTATCATCCAATAACTCCAAAGTAAATAAGAAATGAACAAATGAAAAATCATACACATACAAAGTACACCAGTGTTTTACCTGGAAACATTAAGCGGGAAAAAACCACATAATGATTTTTCTTATATTTCTTGAAGAATTACATTCATTGGTAGCACCAAATTCCTTTGTTTTCCAGCTGCCACTGGAAGGAGGCTCCAACCCCCTTGTTTCTTATTCTACAACTTGAGGGAAGCTCCAACTCCCCTATTCTCTGGATACAACCAAAAGGAAGCTAAAACTCCCTATGTTCTTCGGCTACCACCAGAAGGTTTCTACAACCACCTTTCCTTGCCTTGTCCAACCGCACTAACATCCAAGTAGAATAATGGAACCACTGTCACTAGTACATATGACCAAATTTGCAACGGTTTTTTGTTGATATTGCCACACTTATTCATCGCAATTTCCATGAAAGCCGAGTTTTTTTTTGTCAGAATAATTTCATCACTCTATCGACAATCCAGGTGTGTGTGGAAACATCGACGAAATTATCTCTCCACGTGTCACAACCTTCAAGTTCAGTTAACCCTTTGCATCATCTCAATTATGATGAAACCTCATCGCAAGTAGAATGAATAACCGTGGAAATTACGATGAAATTTCATCACAATTGAGACATAAATTTTTGACAAGTTAAAAACTAACGACATAGATGTTGTATGTGCGAAGCAAAAATGTGGAAAGTTGTGATGAATACCCATGGAAATAGCGATGACATTGATTCATCAATACCAAAGTTACAACGAAGATGTTGTATGTGCGACAAAAACCTCTGGCAACTTGCGACGAAAGTTCGTCGCTATTGCCACAGTGGTCAAAATGCAATTTTTTTTTCGACGACCTATCATCGATATTGCGACGATGGCATTAAGTGTTTTAAAAAAAATTACACGAGATATGGCATTACCATATTACATTGTAATATGGTATACCATATTACATTGTAATATGGCATTACCATATTACATTGTAATATGGTATACGATATTACATTGTAATATGGTAATGCCATATTACAATGTAATATGGGATTACCATATTACATTTTAATATGGTAATGCCATATTAATCCACAATTAATTGCAGGCCAACATGAAGAAATATGATCTTGGAAAACAATTATTGTTTTGTATGGATTTTGTAATTAGAGGATGTGAATTTTGTATTGACCTAAGAAATATAAAATTCGTCGTAAGTTGGTTGATCCAAGATAATTTAATTGAACCAAGGTAATTCATGGGGTTAGCAAATTATTTAGGAATGAAATGTCTCTTCAATGCACATTAGAAAAGGCAAGTATAACCTTTCAATTCATTGCAATTCAAAACCAAGTAACTGAAGCTTTGACATGAAAGAATTGTAATGCATCAATATTAAATCTAATGAAATTTGCAATTTCATTTGAAATAAAAGCAAATTTCGCATGATACATAATGGTGGAACCTTTGATACAAAGAAGGAGTTGGATAACATAACACTTGAAACCTTTGTTGGTGCAATCATAATATATCCCAAATAAGATAAAGAATTGTACATTATAGTTTAGGCATCGAAGTATGATAAATATGATAAATATATACATTCGTTTAGGCATTGAAGTATCCTGCAACATTTTGAAGTATAGGCATTGAAGTATCTTGCAACCTTTTGATTCGGTAATCAAGCTGTATGATAAATATATACAAAACCACATGGTCAATTTCCTTTAAGACCTCTTTGTTTTTATTTGACCATAGCTCTAAAGTTAAACTCTTATGTACTTGAAGAATATAAGGGATTACCTACATC
>ML778473.1:502135-515582 GCA_009831015.1 Picea engelmannii
GGGTTTAATTTTTATTTTGACTCCCTTAGCTAGTTCCACACATAACATTGTCATGCAATTTGAGATGCTTAGGCATATTTTCTGATAAAACTTTGCAACTAAAACAAAATGAAATTTGAAAGAGGACAACCTTTATTGATGCCTCTCAATGTGGAAAGGCATGTTATATTTTCCAGGTTTCCCAAGTTGCAGTTGTTTACATGTTGTGCAAGAATTTGTTGTGTCATATCGATATTCTAAGTTCCATATCAAAATTATGATATGATATTGATCTTCTTGCACAAGCATAGTGTTCTTTAGAATTCAATTGATTGGATCAAATAATCCTTTCTTATCTCAGTTGAGCTTAGAAAACAATTCAAGTCTTATTTCCAATAATATAGAAATATTTTTATAGGAATATTTAGAAAGATAAAGACGCAACATATCTCCCTTATGAAACAAGAGTTGGAAAGTATGAATTAATTGAAGTCCCTAGTTTCGTTTTGAAATTAACCTACACAATTTTTTTAAAAATGTTTCCAAACAATTGATGATGGACATAACTACATTATTGGTATGATTAGGCGCAGTCACGCAAATATCCTCTTGGTTTCGAGAATAATCATTCTCTACTAAACAGGGGAAACCACTTGAAGTTGGAAGCTCTAATTATGCCCCCCCCCCTCCCCCCCCTTACATCACTCTCAATTTCCCCATTTACCTAATTTGAAATTATAAAGAACATGTATCATATACTATATTATACAATATAAAAACATATAAAGATCATATAAAAGATATAAACACATACCTCTTCTTTTCAACATGAATTAAATATAAGTCATCTTCTTCTTTGTCCAGTTCAACATCTGTATCAGAATATGGTTTAGAATTGATATTGGTGAAATGAACATTCCTATCAACATCATCATCAACGTCCTTTTCTCTACTATAGTTATTGATATCGTCAATGAGATCGCCGTATCCTACATTTGGATGATCAACCTCTTCAAATTCTTCATCTGACACATCGACTACATGAGCCACTTGCTCCTAATATTCATAATCATCATCTTCTTCCTCGTTATTATCTTCATCCTCGGCTACATGATTGTACTTTATTGGTCTTCCTCCTGGATCATATCTAACAACGTATGACCAACCTACTTTACTAGGTACCTCTGAGTAAAATACTTTCTCACATTGACTTGGAAGAACATAAGGCTCTATGCCCGGTTCAAATGCCCTTGTATTAACCGTGGTAAATCCATTATCATGCTCAATAATAGTTCTTTCAGGATCACATTCATGCATTCGTAGCCTGTACCATTTAACCTCAAACAAAACTATTTTAAAGGAATTAAAATCACACTCAATTATATCTTCCAAATGGCCATAGTACCTATTCTCATTTTCTTCCGGATTTCTGTCACTTCTAGAGGAAATGTTGGTAACCTTAAACATTGTAGTTATCCCACAATCCGAGGTTTTCATCTTATCATCCAACATTTTGATACAAAATTTACAACCATTACTCCACATAGCCTTGTGATATTTCAACTGCAACATGGACAAGAAGTAAAAAATAAATTGTGAATTAATAATCCTCATATAGGACTTACTAAATATATATTTCAATAATTAAACAAACCAAATTACATTGAAAATTTGGGAAGAAACTAGGAAAATGTGGGTAACAAGTTTAACTTGCCTGTTTATCTTTTAAACCAAAGGCTAAATCAACTTCCCTTGATGTAAGATAAGGAAATTGATCTTGATGATGATTTGTTGGTTTAATCATCTTACTCACCCCTTCCCATGATAACCTACCAAAATATTCTTTAGTATATTCTATCCAATGCTCCATCCAATCAAGGTTGTTTGCAATGTATAAATGTAAAGCAACCCACTCTTGAGCAACTATATGATAGCATAACAATTTAATATCATTAATTAGTTATTGTTAATAAATGAATAATTTAATAGATGTGTAATATATTAAATCTATGTCAACATCTAATAATTACCTTTCACAGTCCTAATTTTACCTTTCCCTAATATGACCTCCCCTTCAAATTTGTTGATGGAGTCGAGATGCCAAATGCAAGGCACATTCATATTTTTTGCTAGTTTAGGTAGATATTGACTAATATACATTATGCATTGATATAACATATATCCCTCAATCATAGAACCCTCCATATGTGCTCTTATTCTAGCAAAAGCCTTGAATGACTTCAACTGCCTCTCCACCATCCACATCGACCTTGTGTGTAATGGTCCACATAATTCAATCTCCTCAACTTGGTGTATGAGTTAGTGTTCTTGTGCATTGAAAAATGCTGGAGGTAGATACTATTGCATTTGACACATTAGTCGGGGAATTTCGCTCTTCTAATACTTTATATCTTCTTTATGGATTTCTTTTGATGATAGCCACCTACAAATGTCAATGCAATAAAAAAATATCAAGGCATACATAAATTTGAAGATAAAAGATAATATGTCAATAAGTTCCAATACAAATCATATAAGAAATACATTTTCCTTATAAAAAAATACATACCTCATGTATTTGCCAAATACATAAAAAAATTGTTTCATGTTGTTGTCAAAGTCATCTGGGAGAGATAAAGGTAGAACATACTATAACAAAAAACAAATAATTATTATTTGTTTCCAAAAAATGCGTACCAATAAGAAAATATATTATAACCTACTAATTACCTTAATGGATGTATGCCAGTCATGTGTTTTAACCCCACCAAAATCACCTTTTTTAGTTAAGATATTTTGTATGTTCGACAAAAACCCCGTCAGAAACCTAATTTTTTGAATGACCTCCGTTACAATATTTCTTTGTTGCTCCGTCAATAACCAAGGAAGACTAGTATTTTGTTCAGGACCATCGCCATTAGAATTAATAATAACACTTTGCAAGGTGTGATTATCTTCTCAAATGTCACAACAAATCTTTCCAATTCTCTCTTTGTCATCCCTTCCATCTAATATTCGCCATAACAATTCTATTATGTTCTTCCCGATATGCATTGTATCAAACAAATGAACTATTTGTAGGTGCTCGTAGTATGGAAATCTACTGAATTGCATTGGGTAACTTTTCATTCCTCGTGGAAGCCCATTCGTTCCTTAACGAAATTCATGAAACATCAACAAATTGAAATTGACACTAATTAATGGGACAAAATGAATTTAATACTAATGAAATTAACCAAAGATTTATATAATAGGTCATACATAAATAATTTATGTACCTTAACAATTTCTAATATATTCCAACTTCCATAAGTGAGGTGTCATTCTTCATGGTTTTTTCCATTTTCTTCTTTACCATTGAACTTTGCTTTGTCTGCAGTTCAATAACTATGGTTCTTAGGAGGAACGTTCCTACACTCATCAAACACTTCCTTTGCTAAACTCCTTGAATGATGAGATTTTATCCCAGGACCAAAAACTGGGCATGGAAATTTACCCTTTGTTTGAAGACCTACAAGATATATGAATAAATGTAGCATCAAATTAGAGTTACAATTTAAAATAATGCATGATTTTTTCAAAAAAGATATATAATATTAAATACAAAAACAAAGTAACAATATACCACAAAAATGTGTTGACCCACGAGCATCCTGAATTGTCCATGATAGTATTCCATGGAATTGAAATCGTTTTTTCCATATTGGTTTAGAGATGTCATACAGAGTGATGCCAACCCATAACTTCAACAACTCATCGATGAGAGGCTCAATATATACGTTAATATCTTTAAACTGGTACCTACCTGATTGGTTCAACCTACTGCATGATTAATTATACTTATCTATATGTCGTGATATATAAAAGAAATAATTACCATGCACGAAACAAAGAAATGAAATATTTTGTCATGCTTTAAAGAAAATAAAAGATAATTATAAACCTGGAACAATCATTTCCAACATTGTGTGCTCTCTCTTGATCAACATCCAAGGAGGAAGGTTATTGTTTATAGCAAAAAAATGCCACACTGAGTATGTAGAACGATGCTCTCCAAATGGATTGACACCATCAACTGCCAACGAAAGTCTAACATTACAAGGTTCTTCTTTAAAAATTGGCCACTTTTCTTCTATGTAGTTCAATGCAGAACCATCTGCATGCATTCAAAGAACATCGTTGATGCAGGCGTGAGCTACCTCCTCCAACAAACTCCTTGCCCGCTCACAGGATAGTTAAAAAAAAAATCCACTTCTACTGAGCAGAAACGGCTCCTTGGATTCCCTCGAGAATCACTGAGAAAATCTGACGCAGTCCACAGGTCCTTCATTCACCCACATAGTCTTCTGCACCCAACCGTGGTTGTCCCTGACTCAGTTTCAGGGTTTGGCATTTTTCATTCCCCGATGTCAAGAGTTATTTACCTCTTGAATCCCCGATCTCCGATTGTCGATGCACCTTTCACGCGTTATCCCTCCTGGCTAAGCCCTGGGACACGCGACCACTACCCTCGTGACTGTATTCAAACCTCTTGTTGGGGTTTCAGACTTTTCGATGTCCAAATACATATGCTCATGGGATTCCCGATTCCTCGAATCCTGACTCTCTGCTCTACTGACAGCTGGCCCCTCAAACGACGCTTCCCACTTCTCTGCTGTACTGACAGCTGGCTCCCAATATGACTCCTTCCTTCTTATCGGGGTTTCGGGTTTCCCGATTCTGAAATGCAAAGATTTCATGTCCATGGAATCCCCGATATGCTGATCCCCGACTTTCTTCAGATCCCTGACATGTGTCCTCCTATGATGGATGGTTCAGGCTCCTCCTCGTGGTTCGCGACTTCAAGTGTCCCGGATGCCTTGTCCTCTGGAATCACGAAACTTCGATTCTCGACTCTCTTCAGATCTCCGCCACGTGCCCAACCTGATGGACAATCCATATCTAATCTCACTATTTCGAGACTTATAGTGTCTCGATTCTCTCGACCTCCAGATCTCCGATATCCTGAATGCCGATATCCCGATGTCTAATTTCCGAATCTCCAGAATGGAGGATCACGTGACATGTGTCCTTTCCTCTGACAGACGGCTCAGATCCTTTCTCCTGTGCACTCACTCCAGACGCTAAACTCTGAGCATCTTCTCCCGATCCAACGGCTGACGGGATTTTGTGTTAACATCCAATGGTCCACAACCTCCCAGGCTTGCACCTTGGAAACAAATTCGTAACCTCCTCGCTTCTTTGCCAGATCTGACGACTGACGGGATTTTCCTCCTAGATCTAACGACTGTTGTTTCTCCCTCCTTATCTCCTGCACTTTCTTCCTGGACTTAGAAGAAATTCAATTTTTCTCAAAGGCCTTGGCCTTTGTCTTCTCTTCCTCTGTGAATTCCTTCCCTCTTGGAACTTAGTCGCGCATATGAAACACTAACTCCTCTTGATTTTTTACCTTCGAATCCATGAAGGATTCTTCCACTTCTGCACTCCTTGTAGAGTCTCCTCATGCACATGTTAGTGTTGTCCCTCCTGAGATTCTACAAATGCTCATACCCCTAAGGGGTTTTTTCTTCCTTCCTTCTCCTGCAGATGGAGAATGGAGTGCCTTCCTGGCTTCTTTCTCAAGCAACCTCTTGCTGAGTCTTTCTGCGTGTTCAGCAACCCAGTGAAGATACCTCAGTGGATTCTTCCTTCAGATCAAAGAACTCAAAGAGTTCTTTCCTCTTCTGTTCCTGAATGCACAAAGTCTCAATGCCCACCTGGCAGAGTTTCCCTTTCACAGACGTTCAACAGTTCCGTCTTCTTCTCCTGTGCACCTATGCACCTGCTCAATGCCCACCTGGCAGAGCTTCACAGAATCCTCAGTGATTCTATTTTCTTCTTCAAACTATCAACAGAGTTCTTCCAACTTCACCTTGTGCCTGTACTCAATGCCCACTTGGAAGAGCTTTACAAAACTCCTAAGAGATTCTGTCTGCAACTGTGTCTTCTCCGACACAGCCTTGCCTCCTGAGGTGTTCAACAACCTCAAAGCTCTTCCTCTTGAGTTTCTAATTTCAGCTCTTGTGCCTCAACATGTTTTTGTATGAACCCCCGTAGTGCTCATAAGTGCATCCTCTGTGCACGACTCTCAGAACCCACATCGTTCTGTCACACCCTCCTGGTGTGAAGCCTCAAAGACCTTCACCTGAAATAAAAACAACCTGCAAATGTACAACCACAACATACATTCACAACATATGAAGAACACTCACAGACATCCATACAACACAGAATATCATGTAGGAAAAACTTCTCTGTTATATTAAATTGGCAAATGCCTGTTTGTACAAGGTGTTCTCGAGCTCTCTCTGGCTCTACAACTCAACCAATTTTCAACTACCAAAATGAGATCTGAAAATCCCTTTTACCTGAGGGGCTCATCGAGTGCTTCCCTCCAGGTCTACCTACTCTATTCAATTACAATAAATGGTTGTCTAGTCTAGCATTTGAATCTAGATCCCAGTCGATCTAGCATTAAATCTGATCTACCTAACGCCTGTACAAAGGCACGGCTTATATGGCTCATCAACCTAAGCCTTTAAATTTACATTTAAATCAAATTTAAATGAGGTTGTGCTTCCCTCTTAGTTTTGAATGCATGCGCGCTGATGTAGTTGGCTAGCTGGCTGGCCGACATGGAGAGATGCTCCTGCATCAAACTCCCCAGCTACAAAATCATGAGCTCCTGCTCATGCGCTTTTCCTCTAAGTGGTTGGAATCCTCTTGGATCCCAAATCATCCTTTGGAGTTGTTCATCTGCTCCCTTTTGTTGTTGCTACTTCTGCTTCTGCACTGCTGGTGTTGTTGCTGCCTCTTCTCTGCCCAGCTTCTCTTCACTGGCAGTTCTTGCTGACCCCAACATCAACTTCCTGATCTCCTTGATCACTGTATCCAGTTTCTCTAGCAGCTGGTCCTGCTCATGCAGTCTCCTCAGCTGCAATAATTTTATGCAATTGGGCATATCACTATGATCTCCCATGCCATCTTATTCATCTTCATCGGTGGCCTCAAGTTGCCACTCTGTTGCATACTTCAGCTCTGTAGTCTCCCTTTCACTGACTTGTTGTTCTGTCACCTTCCCTGATAGCTCAACTTCTATCAGTTCTCTTGTTGGCCCTGGATTGTTCAGCCAATCCTCTAGCATCTCTAGCTCCATCTCCCATGGAGTGATAAATCTGCCTGCTCACTCCTCAGATTCCTTTCCTGCTAGCTTCAGTGCTACAGCTTCTTTATTTTCATCCCCCTGGCTAAAACTAATGAGCCATCCCTCAGAATGCTCATCTTCTTCTTCTGCTTGGGCAGCTTCCAAAGTCTACTCCAATTCTTCTTGGACAGTCTCAGCTGACTGTTCTGCTGCTGCACCATCTGCAACACCGATTTCTGCCTCATCCTAAGCACATGGTAGGAATACTCCAATTCCCCCAATCATCAGAATATCATCCTGATCTTCCTCCTTTTCTGTCAGCTGCACCTGCTGATCTAAATTCATCTCTGAATTTATGAGACCCTCAGATAGTCTCATCTGCTCTGTCAGCTTCTCGGGTTGATCCCAACTCACCTGCTCATCCCTGCCCACCTGGAAATATGGGATGTCTCTGCTACCTTCCTGACAAACTATGAGATCAATTGATCCCATCTTCATCAGCAACCCTTGTTGAATTGAACTCACCTCTGAGTCCACGAGACTTTCATATAGCCTTGAATTCTCATCTCTGCCCACCTGGCAGTTTAAGATGTTTTCGTTGCCCTCCTGGAAGTCTTCGATATCCCGCAACAACCTCATACCATTGCCCAGATGACAATGTGAAATTTCCTCGATATCCTCATGACAGTCCATGAGACCCCGCAGTGATCTCATTTCGTTGCCCACCTGACAAACTGGAATTTCTTCTCTACCCTCTTGGCAGTGCTTGAGATCCTCAGTTGATCCCAATTCATTTTCTTCATCGAGAAATTTTCCAGTCTCCAGTTCACATACCTGAACCATTTCCTCTATGGTCTTGAGGTCTTCAACATACCTCAGCCATCTTCTTAACAACCTTTGTTGTCTTCTGACCATCAACTCCTTGACTGGCCATTTTTCTTTCATCTTCTTCATGGGCCATTCATATACCCATATTGGCTTCTTAGCTTGCCGCATCTTCAATTCGAGCCTTTCTATCTCTGCTCTTATATCAACAAGCTCTTCATCCATTTCTGCAATCTTTTTTGCTTTTCTCTTCTTCTTACAGCCTTCAGTAGCCGTCTTGCTGTATCTATCTACCTCCCTGATAGATATGTTGCTATCACTTTGCATCTTGAGTATGTCTAGCTTCATCTTACAGTCCTGCTGACTGTCTATGAACTGCTACCTACCTGCAAACAAGTCCTTATAGAGTCCTCCAACACTCTGTCTTCCTCTTTCCTCCTCTGTCTACAATATACAAACAGAATCCTGCTCTGATACCTCCTAATGCAGGTGCGAGCTACCTCCTCCAACAAACTCCTCACCCGCTCACAGGATCGTTCAAAAAAAAATCCACTTCTGCTGAGCTGAAACGGCTCCTTGGATTCCCTCGGGAATCATTGAGAAAATCTGACCCAGTCCACAGGTCCTTCATTCACACACACGGTCTTCTATATCTAACCGTGGTTGTCCCCGACTCAGTTTCAGGGTTCAACGTTTCACATTCCCCACCGTCAAGAGTTCTTTACCTCTTGAATCCCCGATCTCCCATTGGCGATGCACCTTTCATGCGTTATCCCTCCTGGCTAAGCCCTGGTCCACGCGACCACTACCCCCATAACCATATTCAAACCTCTCATCAGGGTTTCGAACTTTTCGATGTCCAAATACATATGCTCACGAGATTCTCGATTCCTCGAATCCTGACTCTCCACTCTACTGAAAACTGGCCCCTCAAATGACACTTCCCACTTCTCCGGTGTACTGACAGTTGGCTCCCAATATGGCTCCTTCCTCCTTATCGGGGTTGTGGGGTTCGCGATTCCGAAATGCAAAGATTTTGTGTCCACAGAATCCCTGATATGTCGATCCCTAAATTTCTTCAGATCCCTGACATGCATCCTCCTATGATGGACGATTTGGACTCCTCCTCGCAGTTCGCAACTTCAAGTGTCCTCGACGCCTTGTCCTTTCGACTCGTGAAACTTCGATTCCCAACTCTCTTCAGATCTCTGCCACATGCCCAACCTGGTGGATGGTCCAGATCTGATCTCACTGTTTCGAGACTTATAGTGTCCCAATTCTCTCGACCTCCAGATCTCCGATATCCTGAATGCCAATATCCCGATCTCTAATTTTTGGATCTCCGGAATGGACGATCACGCGACACGCATCCTTTCCTCCAACGGATGACTTAGATCCTTTCTCTTACGCACACACTCCAGAGGCTAAACTCTAAGCATCTTCTCCTGATCTAATGGCTGATGGGATTTTGTGTGAACATCCAACGGTCCACAATCTCCTGGGCTTGCACCTTGGAAACCCAGACGTAACCTCCTCACTTCTTTGCCAGATCTGACGGCTAATGGGATTTTCCTCCCAGATATGACAGCTACTATTGCTCCCTCCTGAGCTCCTGCGCTTTCTTCCTGGACTTAGAAGAAATAAATTTTTCTCAAAGGCCTCGGCCTTTGTCTTCTCTTCCTCTCTGAATTCCTTCCCTCTTGGAACTTCACCGCGCGTATGAAACACTAACTCCTCTTGAGTTTTTACCTTCGAATCTGTGAAGGATTCTTCCACTTATACACTCCTTGCAGAGTCTCCTCATGCACACGTTCGTGCTTTCTCTCCTAATCTTCTACAAATTCTCAGACCCCTAAGGGGTTTTGTCTTCCTTCCTTCTCTTGCATATGGAGAATGTAATGCCTTCCCGACTTCCTGTTCAAGCAACCTCTTGCTGATTCTTTCTGGGTGTTCAACAACCCAGTGAATATCCCTCAGTGGATTCTTCCTTCAGCTCATAGAACTCAAAGAGTTCTTTCCTCTTCTATGCCTGAATGCACAAAGTCTCAATGCCCACCTGGCAAAGTTTCCCTTTCACAGAACGTTCAACATTCTTCTCCTGTGCACCTATGCACCTGCTCAATGCCCACCTGGAAGAGCTTCACAGAATCCTCAGTGATTCTGTTTTCTTCTTCAAACTCTCAGCAAAGTTCTTCCAACTACACCTTGTGCCTATACACAATTCCCACTTGGCAGAGCTTTATAGAAATCCTAAGAGATTCTGTCTGCAACTATGTCTTCTCCCACACAGCCTTGCCTCCTGAGGTGTTCAACAACCTCAAAGGTCTTCCTCCCGAGTTGCTGATTTAAACTCTTGTGCCTCAGCACGTCTTTGTCTAAACCCTGCAGTGTTCATAAGTGCATCTTCTGTGCACGGATCTCAGAACCCGTAGCGTTCTGTCACACCCTCCTAGTGTGAAGCCTCAAAGACCTTGACCTAAAATCAAAACAACCTACAAATGTACAACCACAACATACATTCACAACATATGAAGAACACTCATAGACATCCATACAAAACAGAATATCATACAGGAAAAACTGCTCTGTTATATTAAATTGGCAAATGCTTGTTTATACAAAGTGTTCTCGAGCTCTCTTTTGCTCTACAACTCAACCAATTTTCAACTACCAAAATGAGATCTGAAAATCCCTTTTACCTGAGGGGCTCATTGAGTGATTCTCTCCAGGTCTACCTACTCTATTCAATTACAATAAATTTTTGTCTAGTCCAGCATCTGAATCTAGATCTCAGCCGATCTAGCATTAAAGTCGATCTACCTAACTCTTTCACAAAGGCATGGATTCTATGGCTCACCAGCCTAAGCATTTAAATTTACATTCAAATCAAATTTAAATGAGGTTGCACCTCCCTCTTATATTTGAATGCATGCACGCTGACGCGGATGGCTAGCTGGCTGGCCGACGTGGAGAGATGCTCCTACATCAATAGTCTCGACATCTGTTCTTTGCATGAAAATCCATAAACTGTTCTATACTTTGGCACCTGAACAACCGTTGGAAACGTGGAATTATCATAATATAACAAAGAACTTTGCGAGGCACCTTCTTTGATGCTTTATTGGTTCAATATCTACTTATTTGACATTGTGGGAATTCATTTTCTAATGCATATTGTCCATAATATATGATATGATCATTAGGACATGCATCGATAGCCTGATAGTCCATTCCAATTTCTTTCATAATCACATATATTTCTCGATACGTGCGTGGCAAAATATTCAACATTGGTAATATAACATCACCTAACAATCTACAAAATTCTAAATGATAAGTCAATGTAAACAATATTCATCATCAATATATCATCCAATATACTAATTTACAAATTAGAAAACAATAGCAATATAGGAAAAAAATGAACCTTTTAAGTATTTGTGAACATGCAGGCATAAATAATTAACAAATTAAATACCTTAGTATCTGTGTGAGACATGTTTTTGATAAACCATTCAAAACCTTCAGGTTCACCAACAACAATATAGAATATAAAATATTTGTTGTTGAGCCTTGATAAAGAGGTTGATGTGACTTCTCGAGTAAAGGATCAACATCATGACTATCATCCTGGTTGTCCTCATCCATTGGAGAAAATTTGTCTTGGATTAATCTATGTATATGATCTTCGTGATTTGAATCACTAACATTATCTCCATCAATATCATCATTAATAACTTGATCAACAGCTTCAATATTCTGGTCTCGAAGTTCATCTCCATGTAAAGTAGTATTTCTACTAGTACTTGGCAAATAACTCTCTGGAGGTCAACACATTGGGGGCATCGTCTATATATTTAAAAACAACATAGAAAAGTTAGTGTGTATAGAAAATATAAAAATCTTAATAAGAAATATTACTAAAATTCATGACATACTGATTACTACAAAGAATACATTAAATATTTAATCCTCTTACCAAGGGACGATATTCATAACCCCCTTCAGCATGCCCCTTCTCCCTACAATGTTTTTGGGCTGTTGTTATTAAAAGTCTTCTATTTTTCAAGCCTTTTCAATCATAGCAAGGGAAATAACATTTTTCATTGCCCCTCACCTCTAATGTCTCTCTTAACCGAGAAAGCTTCCTGTGATTTTTGTTCATTGTAACAAATCCTTGTCTTGACAAGTAATTGTCTTACCTACACCATACCAAACATTAAGTTGTCATCTTTTTATATTTTGGCTACTCCTTTCAATTATGATATGTTTATTTGTAGTGACCTACATATTTATAATAAGGTCAACATATTTATAATAAGGTGATCATATGTGTAGAGGATCAACATCATGACGACATAGATAACATATTTATAATAAGATCATATGTGTACAAATGTTTTCTTTATATAATAACGACTTATATACCTAACATAAGTTTAGGTTTAGTGTTTATGTATCTTATTAGTCCCTGCTAAAGCAGGGAATATAGCACTTTCTTCGTCCTCCATATGTACACACCCGATCACGTCAACCACAACATTTAGCCTCGGGTTTTGTTTTTCATGCATAAATAATGGAAATTCTTGTACTTTGTTTTGCAAAATGTACAGACCCAATCACATCAACCAAAATATTTAGTCTTGGGTTTTGTTTTGCATGCTTAAATAATGGATGATGTCTCGTACATTAATAATTATATGTATTATCAACAGGCTATCTTGTCACTAATGCCAACCTACCCATTATTTATTACAATATGTTGAGGATAGCAAAGAATTTATGAGAGAGAGGGAAGTGTTATTAATATTTCTCTTAATTTATATGCGGAAGAGGGAAATGTTATTAATGTTTCTCTTAATTTATATGCCGAAGAGGGAAATCTTGAAAATAGAAAAGAATTTATGCCGAAGAGGGAAATGTTACAATATATTAATTGCATCTATTACCCTTGTTGTTATAAACATGAGTTTCCTCCCTATCTTATATATACCATAACTTATCATTTATCAATATAAAAATCAACTTCAATATTTTATTCATGGATATTTCTTCCTTCATTTAATTGAATTAGTAAGTGCTAGCTTCCAACCATTAGGTGTGCAAGTATCCCAACCATTATTGTCACTGTTATATTATTTTCAATTTATGCAAGTGTGATCCATTTTGGGTACTAGGGATGTAACAAGTGGTATGAAAGCTTCAATCAAAATTTGTTGGTGTTTTTTTGTCAGGTCTTAAAACTTAAAAGAGAGAAGAAAATGACAATTAATTACTATCATTTCACCGATCAGGGTTGAGTTTCAAGAGCATTTCGATATCTTTATCAATGAAAAGAGAGAGATTATAGCTACAATTGAAGGGAAAAGGGTATGTGGATTCCATAAACCTAGAATATTATGGAATCCACATACCCTTTTCCATAGAATATACTAACTAGATCCAAAAACCAAAGACATG